>WFAB01001825.1:0-83705 GCA_018977245.1 Lethenteron camtschaticum | reverse complement strand
TGCATCTCCCTGCATCTCCCTGCATCTCCCCCCATCTCCCTGCATCTCCCTGCATCTCCCTGCAGCTCCCTGCATCTCCCTGCATCTCCCTGCACCTCCCTGCATCTCCCTGCACCTCCCTGCATCTCCCTGCATCTCCCTGCATCTCCCTGATCTCCCTGCACTCCCTGCATCTCCCTGCATCTCCCTGCCTCCCTGCATCTCCTGCACTCCCTGCATCTCCCTGCATCTCCCTGCATCTCCCTGCACCTCCCTGCATCTTCCGGCCGGGCGTGCGTTGGGTGCGTTGGGTGCGCTGTGCCGGCCTTCATAGACGCTGCTACTCGCTCACAGCACAGGCTACACGGGGGATCTTTGTCTGTGTGATTCTGGCCACCCACCCCTCGTGTGTCGCTGTGCCGGCCTTCATATGCGCTGCTACTCGCTAACAGCACTTGCCCCAACAGCCTGTTGAGGCTACACGGGGATCTTTGTCTTTGTGGTGCTGGCCACCCACCCCTCGTGTGCCACTGTGCCGGCCTTCATAGGCGCTGCTGCTTCTGCAGCTACTCGCTAACAGCACTCGCCCCCAACAGAGTTCCGTGGCAAGGGCTCACCCGGGGTTTGGCCTGTGCGTTGTGCCGTGGGTGCAGCGTTCGAGGACATGCTGGAGAACCCGGTGAACAGCGCCCAGTGGATGAACGACCCGGAGACCGGGCCGGTCATGCTGCAGATCTCACGCATCTTCCAGACGCTCAACCGGATGTGACCCTGTCGCTCACACACCCGCCACGCTCCACCCGCCACGCTCACCCCGCCACGCGCGCTCCACCCACCACGCGCTCCACCCGCACGCGCTCCACCCGCACGCTCCACCCGCACGCTCCACCCACCACGCTCCACCCCACGCTCCACCCACCCCACGCTCCACCCACCCCACGCTCCACCCACCACACGCTCCACCCACCCTACGCTCCACCCGCACGCTCCACCCACCACGCTCCACCCCCACGCTCCACCCACACGCTATGCTCCACCCACCACGCTCCACCCACTACGCTCCACCCGCCCACGCTCCACCCGCCCGCACGCTCCACCCGCCACGCTCCACCCACCACGCTCCACCCACCACGCTCCACCCACCACTCTCACACCCGCCACGCTCCACCCGCACACTCCACCCACCCCGCTCCACCCACCATGCTCCACCCACCACGCTCCACCCGCCACGCTCCACCCACCCCACGCTCCACCCACCACGCTCCACCCACCACTCTCACACCCGCCACGCTCCACCCGCACACTCCACCCGTCACGCTCCACCCACCACGCTCCACACCCGCCACGCTCACACCCGCCACTACCGGCAGCGTACTCACGCACGGAGACAGCTGCCACTAGGGGTGCCCCTAGGCGAGCCCACACAGCGGAAATCATCCCCTACGGCTGGCAGCGGACTCACGACCCAGGTCAAAACGCCGACGCCTGGTCTCGTGACTTCTCACCCGGTGACACAAACCAACGCGAACTCGCTCACCCTGTACACCGACCCTCCGTTCCACCCTTCACACACAACCCGCGTGCGCCCTCTCTTACCGTACACCCTCGCCGCATGTAAACACATTGTCCTGCGGAGGGAGCTGGTAGGAACACGTTGGGTTGCTCGGTCAATGGCCTGCAGGGTCAACGGCCAGGGCGTGGTGTATTCCGCAAATATGCCCGACTGTGAGGGCGGGCACAAGCCGGCGTGAGTAGGTTAAACGTTGAGTTTTATAAGGGCACCACGGGGTGACCAGCCCCACCCACCCAGCCCCACCCTCCACCCACCACCCAGCCCCACCCCACCCTCCCCACCCAGCCCCACCCTCTTCACCCTCCTGTAGACCAGGCGAGGTAGTTGACATCTCCTAGCCACCGTGATGATGATGAGAGAGAGAGAGACACGTAGACTCCAGATATACAGCAGCAGCAGGCATCGTCAGGGTCGGGATCGAACCCACGACCTCCTGTAGACCAGGCGAGGTAGTCGACATCTAGCCACCGTGATGATGATGAGAGAGAGAGAAACACAGACCTCCTGTAGACCAGGCGAGGTAGTTAACATCTCCTAGCCACCGTGATGATGATGATGAGAGAGAGAGACTCCAAATATACAGCAGCAGCAGCAGCAGGCGTCAGGGTCGGGATCGAACCCACGACCTTCTGTACACCAGGCGAGGTAGTCAACATTTCCTAGCCACCGTGATGATGATGAGAGAGAGACACGCAAACTCCAAATATACAGCAGCAGCAGTCATCGTCAGGGTTGGGATCGAACCCACGACCTCCTGTAGACCAGGCGAGGTAGTCAACATCTCCTAGCCACAGTGATGATGAGAAAGACACGCAAACTCCAAATACACAGCAGCAGGCGTCAGGGTCGGGATCGAACCCACGACCTCCTGCACACCAGGCGAGGTAGTCAACATCTCCTAGCCACTCACCCTGGACCTTCACCTCTCTCAGCTCCCCCCCCTCCGTCCTCCACTCACCCGGCCGCCACCCCCGCACCACGTGGGAGCCGGGGCCACGTGTCTGCCCTGGGCCCGCCATGCAGGGGCCTCCCTGTCGCCGTGCCCCTTCCTGCCCCACATGGACTTCGTCTTGTTGAGGCGGTCATCGTGGGCAATCCGCACGCCCCCCCCCACCCCCCACCCCCCACGGGACATTACGTTGCCGGGGTTGGCCAGTTGTGTGTGCGCGTGCACGTGCGTGTGTGCGTGTGTGTGTGTATGTGTGTGTGTATGTGTGTGTGTGTATGTGTGTATGTGTGTGTGTGTATGTGTGTATGTGTGTATATAGGTGTGTGTATGTGTGTGTGTATGTGTGTGCGTGNATGTGTGTGTGTGTGTACGTGTGTGTATGTGTGTGTGTGTGTGTGTGTGTGTGTGTATGTGTGTGTGTATGTGTGTGCGTGTATGTGTGTGTGTGTATGTGTGTGTGTGTATGTGTGTGTATGTGTGCATGTGTGCGTGTGTATGTGTGTGTGTGCGCGTATGTGTGCGCGTATGTGTGTGCGTACGTGTGTGTACGTGTGTGTACGTGTGTGTGTGTATGTGTGTGTATGTGTGTGTGTGCGCGTGTGTGTGTGCATGTGTGTATGGGGATCTTTGTATGTGTCTGTGGGGAGCGGTGGTGTTAGTGGTTAGCGCTACGAATCCGGCGACACGAGTTCGATTCCCGCTCACGGCCAACACCAGTGGCGATTATTTGAACCGTTCCCAGGCCTCCCCTAGGTCGACTCAGCCTCAAATGAGTACCTGGTGAGGTGTGTAAACATCGCCACTAGGGAGACAAAGGCGGTCGGGCGTGGTGCTGGCCACCCACCCCTCGTGTACCGTTCTGGCCTTCATAGGTGCTCGCTAACAGCACTTGCCCCTACAGTCTGTTCAGGCTATATGGGGGATCTTTGATATTTGATGTGTGCATGTATGTGTGCGTGTATATATGTCGGCCTTCATAGGTGCTCGCTAACAGCACTTGTCCTACAGTCTGTTAAGGCTATACGGGGATCTTTGTGTATGTGTGTGTGTATATGTGGACAAAGTCCCATTGGTGAGCTCCTCCGGCAGGCAAGGCTGCGTTGGCTGGGTCATGTAGCCCGCATGCCCAGTCACCGCATGCCTAAACAGCTTTTGTTCGGCCGGATCGAGGGGCTAGACGGGCGCGGCACGGGCTAGAGAAGAGATGGAGTGATGTGGCACAGGAGGCACGGGCTAGAGAAGAGATGGAGTGATGTGGTACGGGAGGCACGGGCTAGAGAAGAGATGGAGTGATGTGGTACGGGAGGCACGGGCTAGAGAAGAGATGGAGTGATGTGGTACGGGAGGCACGGGCTAGAGAAGAGATGGAGTGATGTGGTACGGGAGGCACGGGCTAGAGAAGAGATGGAGTGATGTGGTACAGGAGGACGTGGAGCTGAGTGGACTTGCCGATGACTGGTACCAGCGGTGTCAAGATCGGCCTCTGTGGAGGAGGCTCGTGAAGGACGCTGCTGGGCAGTTGGAGGCAGTCGCCTCAACGTGCACCTAGCCTGGCACAAGCGTCGTGGTGACATCACCGCCACTTAGTGGCGAATGGCGGTTGTTGTTGTAAATGTGTGTGGTAGTGTAGCGGTTAGCGCTACGCTACGAACCCGGCGGCCCAAGTTCGATTCTCGGTCACGGCCAACGCCAGTGACGATTGTCTGAACCGGTCCTGGGCCTCCCCTAGGTCGACTCAGCCTCAAAATTAGTACCTGGTGCGTTGTGTAAACATCGCCACTGGGGAGACAAAGGCGGCCGGGCATAGTGCTGGCCACCCACCCCTCGTGTGCCGTGCCGGCGTTCATAGGTGCTCGCTAACAGCACTTGCCCCTACAGTCTGTTAAGGCTACACGGGGGATCTTTGTCTGTGTGTGTCTGTGGGGAGCGGTGGTGTCAGTGGTGAGCGCTACGAATCCGGTGACCCGGGTTCGATTCCCGCTCACGGCCAACGCCGGTGACGATCATCTTCACCGGTCCTGGGCCTCCCCCAGGTCGACTCAGCCTCAACTGAGTACCTGGTGCGCCACTGGGGAGACAAAGGCGGCCCTGCGGGTGTCGTGTTGACCCACCCACCCCCTCTTGTGCCACATTGCCGGCCTTTCATAGGCGCTCGCTAACAGCACTTTGCTCAACAGCCTCTTAAAGCTATACGGGGCTGGGGGGGAACTTTGTCTTTGGGGCCGTCCATAAATGACGTCACCCACCTGGGGGGGGGGGGTCAGACATTTGCGACGATGTGTGACGAGGGGGGGGGGTCTTCTTGGTTCTTTCGGTAAAGTCACGTAGGATGGAAATAATAAAAATAAAAATAAATATTTTATGTTATTTTATGTTACATTTTCATTAATTTATTATTTCCATTCTACGTGATGACTTTACCGAAAGAAACCAAGAAGATGAATCCCTGCAGTCACGAAAGCTTTAAATCGAGAGGGGGGGGGGGAGTTTGAGAAACGTGACGTCACATCAAAATGCGCAACTTTAAATATAGACAGCACGTTCTACTTAATTAAACAGACTTTTTAATAAATGTTTTCTCCTACAACGTCAGAGTGCAGCGCCACATTAAATACGCACAACAATGGCAATATTTTAAAGCGATTTGAAGCATGTTTTATATTTTTTTTTGGGGGGGCAGAGCTTTGTGATGTCATATTTGAAGGTGGGGGGTCAAAAATCGTCCAAAATCGCGTGACGTCATTTATGGACGGCCCCTTTTGTATGTCCGATTAACTTCTCTCGCACCGTACTATGTAGCAAACCGCGCTCATCGGAGGCACGGGGAGAGGGGGGGGAGAGAAGGAAAACTTAACACAAAAAAGCAGTCGCAAAGAAATGAGTCTCCTAACTACAATAACAACACTGGTTAACAACAACAAAAATTCATTTTTTTCTGGCCTGGACTTTTGCAGCTGTTTTAGACTAATTTTCAGGGTGCCGATTCCAAATCTGATCTCAGATTTGCTCTATCACATCTCGTTTTTAAATCCTTTATATTAAGTTAACTTGCTTGCGTGCTTGCTTGCTTGCTTACGACCGTGCAAATCTTTCGGTCGTTTTTTAACCCACTTCCCGTGATCCAATCGAGCTGACATTTTGCACACAGACTCGTTGTGCGTGACAATTAATTTTCGTGAAAATTTTTTTTTCCAAAAGAGTCTGTATGCAAAATGTCAGCTCGATTGGATCACGGGAAGTGGTTAAAAACGACCGAAAGATTTGCACGGTCGTAAGCAAGCAAGCAAGTGAACTTAATATAAAGTATTTAATAAGTATAACCTGTAAAAACAAAGTTTTTCACTATAAATCCTTTATATGCGTGGCGGCTAGAGTCCTCTCGTCCTCTGGCTTGAGATGGCTGCCACCTATGGGTCAGATGATTGTCTGCCAGTATTAAGCAATTGGTAATTAAATATTTAGTTTGTTTTCCCTAAACAGTGTAAAATTTTGGAAAAATTTTTTGACGAACATTAATTGTCTCGCACAACGAGTCTGTGTGCAAAATGTCAGCTCGATTGGATCACGGGAAGTGGGTTAAAAAAAGACCGAAAGGTTTGCACGGTCCTAAGCAAGCAAGCAAGCGAACTTAATATAAAGGATTAAAAAAGGTGTGTTGACCAGTGTAATCACAACAATAAGAATCATCGCCACATGCAGCTATCGGCCCACTTGTGGCCCTGTCAGCGGTATTCCTCCTCCTCCACCTCCTCTTAAATCTTCTTCTTTGCACGATTAAGACGGCATCGTTGGTTTTTTTGTAGCTTGAAAGGTGGCGGGGCCCGTCCTGTGTGTGTGTGTGTGCCGTGTGCGTTGCCCTGGGCCCCTGCTGCCTCAATCCCGGGGGGCCCTAGACATTACAGAGCCCCCAGGGCCTCCCCCCCCCACCCCTGCCACACAGAGTCAGACCCCGGGCCCGTGACCCCAGGTCTCGAGTCCTTGACCCCGAGTCCCGTGACCCCGTGTCCCGGAGTCTGTGGCCCCGTGACCCGAGTCCATGACCCCGAGTCTGTGAGCCCGTGACCCCGTGCTCCGAGTCTGTGACCCCGTGCCCCGAGTCCGTGACCCCGTGCCCGGAGTCCGTGACCCCCGGGGCCCTAGGGGAGACGTCAATGGGAGGAGAAGGAGGGGGGAGGGGCGATGGAGGGGTCTTTGCCGTTGTTGAGAGATGATTTTTCTGGGTTGTTTTTTTCTGTTTGGACGATCTTTCTTTTTTCTGGAGGAATTGTCGAAATCCTCGCGAATTGCCGTTGGCGTGGCCTCGCGCATTAAAAGAGTTCCCACTGAGACGGTCTGAGGAAGTCTGTTCGTGTCGCCTGCTTCGCGCTGTGTGCTTCGTGGCGTGTGTGTGGTGGGTTGGGGAGTGATTTGTGAAAGTATCTACTACAGTTTTATTTGACCAGGTAAGGCACCGACTGAGCTGATGTGTAGATGGTTTTTTTTTCAGAAACCAACCCTGGCCATCATGAGCGGTAGATCAACGAAGTGGCTTGTCGTCATCACGTGGACATTGATAGCAGCAGCCGAATACTCTTAACGCGTGTTTCTACAGACTCGCAGAGACACATTCTCATAGAGACCCACGGAGACCCACACTCGCAGAGACCCATTCTCATAGAGACCCACAGAGACCCATACTCATAGAGACTCACACTCAGAGACCCACAGAGACCCACACTCATAGAGACCCACACAGAGACCCACAGAGACCCACAGAGACCCACTGAAACCCATACTCAGAGACCCACGGAGACCCACACTCAGAGACCCATTCTCATAGAGACCCATCTCAGAGAACTCATAAACCCACAGAGACCCACACTCAGAGACCCACAGAGACTCATCCCACAGAGACCCACATAGACCCACTGAAACCCATACTCAGAGACCCACGGAGACCCACCTCGCAGAGACCCACAGAGACCCACAGAGACCCATACTCAGACCACTCAGAGACCCACAGAGACCCACATAGACCCACAGAGACTCATAGAGACCCACAGAGACCCACACTCATAGAGACCCACTGAAACCCATACTCAGAGACCCACGGAGACCCACACTCGCAGAGACCCATTCTCAGAGACCCACAGAGACCCATACTCATAGAGACTCACACTCATAGAGACCCACAGAGACCCATTCTCATAGAGACCCACAGATACCCATTCTCAAAGAGACCCATACTAATAGAGACTCACAGAGACCCATACTCATAGAGACCCACACTCATAGAGACCCACAGAGACCCATACCCATACAGACCTACAGAGAGTGTTATTCAGAGAGACCCACACTCATAGAGACCCACATGGACCCACACTCAGACCCACAGAGACCCACACTCATAGAGACCCACAGAGACTCACAGAGACCCACACCCACAGAGACCCATAGAGACCCACACTCATAGAGACCCACAGAGACCCACACTCATAGAGACCCACATGGACCCACACTCATAGAGACCCACAGAGACCCATACTCAGAGACCCATAGACCCACACTCATAGAGACCCACAGAGACCCATACTCATAGAGACCCACAGTGACCCATACTCACAGAGACCCACAGAGACCTAAACTCATAGAGACCCACAGAGACCACACCCACAGAGACCCACAGAGACCCACAGAGACTCATAGAGACCCACAGAGACCATAGAGACCCACAGAGACCCACACTCATAGAGACCCACAGAGACCCACACTCATAGAGACCCACATGGACCCAATACAAAATCATTTTTTTCTTTATTTTATTGGCTTATCACGGCGAACTATATAGCAGCAGCCTAACACTGCAAACACCAACAACATCAGCACTGGGCAGTGCCAGGCTAGGTACACTTGATGCTACTGGGCGGTGCCAGGCTAGGTGCACTTGAGGCTACCCGGCAGTGCCAGGCTAGGTGTACTTGAGGCAGAGGCGTAGCTAGGGGGGGGCAGGAGGTACACGTGTCCTCGGGCGCCAAGGTAAAGGGGCGCCAAAATGAGGCTTACAACCAGGGGCGGTTTCTTCATTAGGGCGATTGGGCGACGCACCACCAATGTCATTCAACCACAGAGTCTCGCTAGCCGTCACTGCAGCCTCTGGATATAGTCCAATCAGCGTCATGTCACGTTCTGTGGAGTACCGCCTCTTTTTGGGCGATTTCACTCCGGCTGAGAATCGCCCCGAGTGGCCCCATAGACTTACATTCAAAGATGTTTTTTTCGACCGGGGGCGCTGCAATGCATTCTCTATGGCTTCCGGGAGGGCTCGCCCTAACGTGCTTACATCATCATACGTGCTTACGTCATCATACGTAAGCACGTTTCATCCAACAATATAATTTGTGGCCACCTAGTGGAATCTTTAATAAAATAAACTTGAGTGGTTTGTTTTAATAGTGAGTATAGAAACAAACAAGATGTATTGTAAGAGTCACTTTATTTTTCATTAATATTAAAGAAGTGAAGTTGCCTTTACATGCTTAAGCTGTTAATTTATCCATTGCATGGGTGGACCTTATCCTATCAATCATCCAGACATTTGCTCCCCCTGAGAGATTTTGCAGGAGCCGCCACTGCTTACAACGTCACATTATAACTTATTGCGGCGGGCGCGGCAGCCTGCAACTACTGCACAAATCTACACCTCAAGCTAAAAGTTAATATATCCCGCCACACACAGCCTACATGTCATGTAATTACATTTTGGTACGCGCGCCTATTAAGAACTTACATGGAAGAACGTCCCAAACAACAGACAGGCGCAGTCTTTAGCCTTAGTCACTGGCCTGTTTTTTGGTGGCGGAAACTACGACGGCCTGAAACACGCTGGAGTTGCACGATCAGAAGCTGTTAAAGCTATCTATGAAGGACTGGATGAACTAGTAGGGCTGCGAGACAAAACAGGTCCCTGCGGGTTGGGCTGGTAGGAACGAACAAATGAATGGCTATAATAAAATGAAATGGCGGGGGTACGATACGAAGGGAGAGTTTGAGGCCTAGTTCTAGGCTTTAGGCCTAGCTGTAGGCTTTAGGCTGCTGTGAGTTAATTTTTTATTTAAATGTTTTAATTAAAAACTAATAAGGGAATGTTACACTTGTTTAGCCAGGAAAGCCTCACTGAGTCTAAAGGTTTTTGTAGGGTCCTGCCAAGTGTTTGCAGTACGGGGCGATGTTGTTACACCTAACCGGACATCGGACGGACGGACGGACGATATAATCTATTGTAGGCTGGTTCACTTCGTTCCTACCAGTATTAGAGGACGTAACTATGACGCCTGAAACCAGAAGTGATGCAGAACAGTTACAGGCATGCGTATTAAATTTTAACTTCATAGTTTTATTACATTTCTGGAATGTCATTCTTGGAAAAATGGATCGTGTTCAGAAGCGCTTACAGGATCCTACTATGAATTTCAAGGAAGCAGCAACTGATCTTGAATCTTTGGAGCATGAATTTGTCAAGCTCGTGATGATTTGAGCCAAGTTGCTGTAGAAAACGCCAAAACAAGATGCACAGTCTGGGGATCGATGTGGACAGAAGAATTAGGCGACGTCGGAAGATGCCAGGAGAACTGGCAAGAGATGCAGGACTTTCAACAGAATAATAAATTGTGCGCGTTATGAAGAGCGTATTTTATCGACTTCAACAGGAGATGTCAACACGGTTTTTACGACTAAAAGACCTGAACACGAAATTTTGATTTCTGCTGGACGTCAAAACTCGTCTAACCGACACAGATGTCGATGCAATTCGTCGAAATTGCACAGATTTTGGAAATTTCTATGACACCGACATCAATGGCCACGAACTTTTCACAGAAATTGGAGATTGCAAAATGCTGCTCAGGAACCGGAATGAAGTTCTACCAGCAACTCCTTTGGATCTTCTTGGTTTTATACTCTTAGGTTTTTTCGATAAAGTCACGTAGGTAACACATTTAAATGAATAAAAGTAAAATAAAAAAATTAAAAAAGTCACGACGTTTCGGAAGTAACACAAGCTTCACAAGCTTCCGAAACGTCGTGAATTTTTTAATTTTTTATTTTACTTTTATTAATTTAAATTTGTTACCTACGTGACTTTACCAAAAAACCTAAGAGTATGAATCCTTGCAGTCACGAAAGCTTATGGAGACGACATATTTCCGAAATTGCGAATTTCACTGCTAATTTTATTAACAATAGCAGTTTAAAATTGCAAGCTGTGAGCGGTCGTTCGGCAAATTTAATCTTATTTTGTCGTATTTGCGTGCTTCAATGGGACAAGATCGTCTCAGCGATCTTGTTCTTCTTACCATTGAAAGAGAAACATTGGAAAAAACTGATTTTGATTACGTGATTGACCAATTTGCGACAGTGAAATCAAGAACAAGTATAACCCGTAAAAACAAAGTTTTTCACTCTAAATCCTTTATATGCGTGGCGGCTAGAGTCCTCTCGTCCTCTGGCTTGAGATGGCTGCCACCTATGGGTCAGATGATTGCATGCACCATTAAGCAATTGGTAATTAAATATAACATTTTCGTCCTAAAAAGTGTAAATTTTGGAAAACATTTTTCACGAAAATAAATTGTCACGCACAACGAGTCTGTGTGCAAAATGTCAGCTTGATTGGATCACGGGAAGTGGGTTAAAAAACGACCGAAAGATTTGCACGGTCGTAAGCAAGCAAGCGAACTTAATATAAAGGATTTAATAAATATAACCCGTAAAAACAAAGTTTTTCACTATAAATCCTTTATATGCGTGCGGCTAGAGTCCTCTCGTCCTCTGGCTTGAGATGGATGCCACCTATGGGTCAGATGATTGTCTGCCAGTATTAAGCAATTGGTAATTAAATATTTAATTTGTTTTCCCTAAACAGTGTAAATTTTGGATTTTTTTTCACGAACATTAATTGTCACAACGAGTCTGTGTGCAAAATGTCAGCTCGATTGGATCACGGGAAGTGGGTTAAAAAACGACCGAAAGATTTGCACGGTCCTAAGCAAGCAAGCAAGTGAACTTAATATAAAGGATTTAAAAATGAATCTTTTGTAGACTATGTCTACGACAGTGGCTGAGTGAGCCATGTAATATAATTTCTACAACTCTGCTTCTTTAAATACAATGTTTCATTAAAATTTTAATTGTTAGTCCTTATTCTTAGGTGTTTCGGTAAAGTCACGTAGGTAAAACATCAAAATTAATAAAAATTATAAAATAAAATAAAGATCATTTTATTTTATTATCTTAGGTGTTTTCGGTAAAGTCACGTAGGTAAAACATCAAAATTAATAAAAAAAAATAAAGATCATTTTATTTTATTATTTTTAATAAAGATCATTTTATTTTATTATTTTTATTAATTTTGATGTTTTACCTACGTGACTTTACCGAAAACACCTAAGAATATGATTCCTTGCAGTCACGAAAGCTTCAAGTCTAGAATTAATGTTAGTCCTTATTCAAATCTACCGGGCAGTGCCAGGCTAGGTGCACCTATCCTGGCACAAGAGGCGTGCGGTGACGTCATAGACAATGGAGGAAACGGGGGGGGGGGGTGGTCACAGCCGTCACGTGACCCCGGGACACCTCGCGCGACGGATGACGTCATCGCGGGTGACGTCACCGGCCGTGTCTCCACCAGCCCCCCCCACCCCACACGCGGAGGGGGGGGTAAAGGAGGGCGGGGCCAACAGCAACCGCGATCAACGATTGGTTGAGACGCGTCTCACGTGATCACCACCAAATCCCTTCGCCCCCCCCCACCGGAAGCCACTCCACTTCACCCCCCCCTAACCGGAAGCCCCCACCCTCACCCCCCCGTCGCAGACATTTAACCGACGGCAGCGCGAGCTCGCCCACCGATTGGTCGACGCACGCCCTCCCCCTAACCGGAAGCCCCCACCCTCACCCCCTCCACCCCCCACCTTCTCCCCCGTCGCAGACACTTAACCGACGGCAGCGCGCGAGCTCGCCCACCGATTGGTCGACGCACGCCCCCCCTAACCGGAAGCCCCCACCCTCACCCCCTCCACCCCCCCACCTTCTCCCCCCGTCGCAGACACTTAACCGACGGCAGCGCGCGAGCTCGCCCACCGATTGGTCGACGCACGCCCCCCCCCTAACGGAAGCCCCCACCCTCACCCCCTCCACCCCCCCACCTTCTCCCCCCGTCGCAGACACTTAACCAACGGCAGCGCGCGAGCTCGCCCACCGATTGGTCGACGCACGCCCCCCCTAACCGGAAGCCCCACCCTCACCCCCTCCACCCCCCCCACCTTCTCCCCCGTCGCAGACACTTCACCGACGGCAGCGCGCGAGCTCGCCCACCGATTGGTCGACGCACGCCCCCCCCCCCACGTGGTTCGCGGCTGGACCAATCGGCGTGCGCGCAGAGTGGGTCCGTGTTTCGGTGCCGTTGCTGCTGCCCGCCGCTGCCCATTACCGCCGCGACCACCGCCGCTGCTGCTACTACCGCTACTGCTGCTCCTGCTACTACTGCTGCTGCTTCATCGCTGCCCACAGCTTCGTGGGCAAACCCCCTCTTCCCCGTGAGGTGGGGGGGGTCGACTAGTGAGGGTGGTGGAGCGTTGTCCACCGCTGGAGGCTGAATGAGGTTTGCATCGTCTAGGCAGGAGGAGCGAAACGTCGCGTTTTGTCTGCGCCGAGGCATGGCGGACCTCGGGCACAGAACGATTGAAGGTGGTGGACGTGGTGGTGGACGTGAGGTGATTGTCCATCTCTCGGGGTTTGTGTCTCCTCCCCAGGTGGGGAGGGGGGCCCCCGTGTGTCTTGAGGGGGGAGCCCGCGTCTCACGTGTCTCACCCCGGGGTCTCCTCAGGGGGGCCGTGTCTCTCTCCTACCCATCTTAGGGGGCCCGTGTCTCTCTCCTACCCATCTTAGGGGGGCCGTGTCTTAAGGGGGGGCCCGTGTCTCTCTCCTACCCATCTTAGGGGGGCCCGTGTCTTAAGGGGGGGCCCGTGTCTCTCTCCTACCCATCTTAGGGGGCCCGTGTCTTAAGGGGGGCCCGTGTCTCTCTCCTACCCATCTTAGGGGGGCCCGTGTCTCTCTCTACCCATCTTGGGGGGGGGCGTGTCTCTCTCCTACCCATCTTAGGGGGGCCCGTGTCTCTCTCCTACCCATCTTAGGGGGGCCCGTGTCTCTCTCCTACCCATCTTAGGGGGGCTCGTGTCTCTCTCCTACCCATCTTAGGGGGGCCCGTGTCTCTCTCCTACTCATCTTAGGGGGGCCCCGTGTCTCTCTCCTACCCATCTTAGGGGGGCCCCGTGTTTCTCTCCTACCCATCTTAGGGGGGCCCGTGTCTCTCTCCTACCCATCTTAGGGGGGCCCGTGTCTCTCTCCTACCCATCTTAGGGGGGCCCGTGTCTTAAGGGGGGGCCCGTGTCTCTCTCCTACCCATCTTAGGGGGGCCCGTGTCTTAAGGGGGGGCCCGTGTCTCTCTCCTACCCATCTTAGGGGGGCCCGTGTCTTAAGGGGGGGCCCGTGTCTCTCTCCTACCCATCTTAGGGGGCCCGTGTCTCTCTCCTACCCATCTTGGGGGGGGGGCGTGTCTCTCTCCTACCCATCTTAGGGGGGCCCGTGTCTCTCTCCTACCCATCTTAGGGGGGCCCGTGTCTCTCTCCTACCCATCTTAGGGGGGCTCGTGTCTCTCTCCTACCCATCTTAGGGGGCCCGTGTCTCTCTCCTACTCATCTTAGGGGGCCCCGTGTCTCTCTCCTACCCATCTTAGGGGGGCCCGTGTTTCTCTCCTACCCATCTTAGGGGGGCCCGTGTCTCTCTCCTACCCATCTTAGGGGGGCCCGTGTCTCAAGGGGGGCTCGTGTCTCTCTCCTACCCATTTTAGGGGGGCCCGTGTTTCTCTCCTACCCATCTTAGGGGGGTCCGTGTCTCTCTCCTACCCATCTTAGGGGGGCCCGTGTCTCTCTCCTACCCATCTTAGGGGGCCCCGTGTCTCTCCTACCCATCTTAGGGGGGCCCGTGTCTCTCTCCTACCCATCTTAGGGGGGCCGTGTCTCTCTCCTACCCATCTTAGGGGGCCCGTGTCTCTCTCCTACCCATCTTAGGGGGGCCCGTGTCTCTCTCCTACCCATCTTAGGGGGGCCCGTGTCTCTCTCCTACCCATCTTAGGGGGGCCCGTGTCTCCCCCCCCACCCACCCACGTGAGGGCAGCCCGAATCTCCCCCGACTCACCCCCATATCCATCCATCCTCTTTGCGCTCACCCCACACACACTCACCCCACACCCCCCCCCCACACACTCACCCCCCCACACGCTCACCCCACACACTCACCCACACACTCACCCACACGCTCACCCCCCACACGCGCACCCCACACGCTCACCCCACACACTCACCCCCCACACGCTCACCCCACCCCCCACACACTCACCCACACGCTCACCCCACACACACGCTCACCCCACACACTCACCCCACACACACTCACCCCACTCGTATCTCACCCCCCCCCCACACACACACAGCCATCATCACATCTCTCCTCACGTAGTGGGGGGACTCCGATAGCAACAACCCCCAGCGAGTCGCCCTCTCCCCTCCTCAGTCCACCCCCCACTCACCCTCCTCACAGTCACCCGGCAAACCTCGAGCCCCTAACCCCCCTAACCCACCCCCAAAGCCCCCTTAACCCACCCTCCTAAACCCCCCTAACCCACCCCTTAACCCCCCTATACCCCCTAACCCACGCCTAAGACCCCTAACCCACCCCTTAACCCCTCCTAACCCACCCCTAAGACTCCTAAGACCCCTAACCCACCCCTTAACCCCCCTAACCCCCCTAACCCACCCTAAGACCCCTAACCCACCCCCCTAACCCACCCCTTAACCCCCCTAACCCACCCCTAAGACCCCTAACCCACCCCCTTAACCCCCCTATACCCCCTAACCCACCCCTAAGACCCTAAGACCCCTAACCCACCCCCTTAACCCCCCTAACCCACCCTAAGACCCCTAACCCACCCCCCTAACCCACCCCCTTAACCCCCTAACCCACCCTAAGACCCTAATCCACCCTCTTAACCCCCCTAACCCCCTAACCCACCCCTAAGACCCCTAAGACCCCTAACCCACCCCTTAACCCCCCTAACCCCCCTAACCCACCCTAAGACCCCTAACCCACCCCCTAACTCCCCTAACCCCCCTAACCCACCCCTAAGACCCTAACCCACCCCTTAACCCCCCTAACCCCCTAACCCACTCCCTAAGCCCCCGTTACACCCACCCCAGCCCGCCATTCATTCCCCATCGGCAAGCCACACACACACACAGAGGCCCTTCCACATTAGTCTAACGCCTTCACCGACCTGACCCCCACCACCCCCCACCACCACCACCACCCCCACCACCCCCCATTACCCCATTAACCCCTTACCCCATTAACCCCTTACCCCATTAACCCCATACCACACCCCCCCCCCCCTTACCAATCCCTGCTCTTCGCCATGCGCCGTTAGTACCAACCACAACATTTTTGCACCTTTGCATAGCAAGCCAGGCCTAGTGTCTGTGGGGGGCACGCCGCCCCCGCAACAAAAACAGCCGCAAAACCATCGACGAATCCAGCCTGGCCCGCGACTTCACCAACCGGAGCACGAGGAGGCCGGTCCGTGGCGTCGGACACCACCACCACCACCCCCCCACGCCTCGGCTCTCGTCTCTGCCCCCCCCCGGGGTGACGGCAGAAGGCCGAGGCTGCTGGCGCTGCCGTAGCGAGTCGGTGAGGAGGTGAGACACACACACAGAGGCAGGGCTGAGTGTGTGTGTGGTGATTGTGAGTGTGGTGAGTGTGAGTGTGTGGTGACTGTGAGTGTGTGGTGAGTGTGTGGTGAGTGTGAGTGTGGTGAGTGAGTGTGTGGTGAGTGTGTGTTGAGTGTGGTGGTGACTGTGAGTGTGGTGGTGACTGTGAGTGTGGTGATGATTGTGAGTGTGTGGTGAGTGTGTGGTGAGTGTGCGGTGACTGTGAGTGTGGTGATGATTGTGAGTGTGTGGTGAGTGTGGTGGTGACTGTGAGTGTGGTGATGATGGTGAGTGTGTGGTGAGTGTGCGGTGACTGTGAGTGTGGTGATGATTGTGAGTGTGTGGTGATTGTGAGTGTGTGGTGAGTGTGAGTGTGGTGTGAGTGTGTGGTGAGTGTGTGGTGAGTGTGAGTGTGGTGAGTGAGTGTGTGGTGAGTGTGTGTTGAGTGTGGTGGTGACTGTGAGTGTGGTGGTGACTGTGAGTGTGGTGATGATTGTGAGTGTGTGGTGAGTGTGTGGTGAGTGTGCGGTGACTGTGAGTGCGGTGACTGTGAGTGCGGTGACTGTGAGTGCGGTGACTGTGAGTGCGGTGACTGCGAGTGCGGTGACTGCGAGTGCGGTGACTGTGAGTGTGATGACTGTGAGTGCGGTGACTGTGAGTGCGGTGACTGTGAGTGCGGTGACTGTGAGTGCGGTGACTGCGAGTGCGGTGACTGCGAGTGCGGTGACTGTGAGTGTGGTGACTGTGAGTGCGGTGACTGTGAGTGCGGTGACTGTGAGTGCGGTGACTGTGAGTGCGGTGACTGTGAGTGCGGTGACTGTGAGTGCGGTGACTGTGAGTGTGGTGACTGTGAGTGTGATGACTGTGAGTGCGGTGACTGTGAGTGCGGTGACTGTGAGTGTGGTGACTGTGAGTGTGGTGACTGCGAGTGTGATGACTGTGAGTGTGGTGACTGTGAGTGTGGTGACTGTGAGTGCGGTGACTGTGAGTGTGGTGACTGTGAGTGTGGTGACTGTGAGTGTGATGACTGTGAGTGCGGTGACTGTGAGTGCGGTGACTGTGAGTGCGGTGACTGTGAGTGCGGTGACTGTGAGTGCGGTGACTGTGAGTGCGGTGACTGTGAGTGCGGTGACTGTGAGTGCGGTGACTGTGAGTGTGGTGACTGTGAGTGCGGTGACTGTGAGTGTGATGACTGTGAGTGTGATGACTGTGAGTGTGGTGACTGTGAGTGCGGTGACTGTGAGTGTGGTGACTGTGAGTGCGGTGACTGTGAGTGCGGTGACTGTGAGTGTGGTGACTGTGAGTGCGGTGACTGTGAGTGTGGTGACTGTGAGTGTGGTGACTGTGAGTGTGATGACTGTGAGTGCGGTGACTGTGAGTGCGGTGACTGTGAGTGTGATGACTGTGAGTGTGATGACTGTGAGTGTGGTGACTGTGAGTGCGGTGACTGTGAGTGTGATGACTGTGAGTGTGGTGACTGTGAGTGTGGTGACTGTGAGTGCGGTGACTGTGAGTGTGATGACTGTGAGTGTGGTGACTGTGAGTGTGGTGACTGTGAGTGTGGTGACTGTGAGTGCGGTGACTGTGAGTGCGGTGACTGTGAGTGCGGTGACTGTGAGTGTGGTGACTGTGAGTGTGGTGACTGTGAGTGTGGTGACTGTGAGTGCGGTGACTGTGAGTGTGGTGACTGTGAGTGCGGTGACTGTGAGTGCGGTGACTGTGAGTGCGGTGACTGTGAGTGTGATGACTGTGAGTGCGGTGACTGTGAGTGTGATGACTGTGAGTGCGGTGACTGTGAGTGTGATGACTGTGAGTGCGGTGACTGTGAGTGCGGTGACTGTGAGTGCGGTGACTGTGAGTGCGGTGACTGTGAGTGTGATGACTGTGAGTGCGGTGACTGTGAGTGTGATGACTGTGAGTGCGGTGACTGTGAGTGCGGTGACTGTGAGTGTGGTGACTGCGAGTGCGGTGACTGTGAGTGTGATGACTGCGAGTGCGGTGACTGTGAGTACGGTGACTGTGAGTGTGGTGACTGTGAGTGTGATGACTGAGTGTGGTGACTGTGAGTGTGATGACTGCGAGTGCGGTGACTGTGAGTGCGGTGACTGTGAGTGTGGTGACTGTGAGTGCGGTGACTGTGAGTGTGATGACTGCGAGTGCGGTGACTGTGAGTACGGTGACTGTGAGTGCGGTGACTGTGAGTGTGGTGACTGCGAGTGCGGTGACTGTGAGTGCGGTGACTGTGAGTGTGGTGACTGTGAGTACGGTGACTGTGAGTGCGGTGACTGTGAGTGCGGTGACTGTGAGTGTGGTGACTGTGAGTGCGGTGACTGTGAGTGTGATGACTGCGAGTGCGGTGACTGTGAGTGCGGTGACTGTGAGTGTGGTGACTGTGAGTACGGTGACTGTGAGTGCGGTGACTGTGAGTGTGATGACTGTGAGTGTGATGACTGTGAGTGCGGTGACTGTGAGTGTGGTGACTGCGAGTGTGATGACTGTGAGTGTGGTGACTGCGAGTGCGGTGACTGTGAGTGCGGTGACTGTGAGTGTGGTGACTGAGTACGGTGACTGTGAGTGCGGTGACTGTGAGTGCGGTGACTGTGAGTGTGGTGACTGTGAGTGCGGTGACTGTGAGTGTGATGACTGCGAGTGCGGTGACTGTGAGTGCGGTGACTGCGAGTGTGGTGACTGCGAGTGTGGTGACTGTGAGTGCGGTGACTGCGAGTGTGGTGACTGTGAGTGCGATGACTGTGAGTGTGGTGACTGTGAGTGCGGTGACTGTGAGTGCGGTGACTGTGAGTGTGATGACTGAGTGTGGTGACTGTGAGTGTGATGACTGTGAGTGTGGTGACTGTGAGTGCGGTGACTGTGAGTGTGGTGACTGTGAGTGCGGTGACTGCGAGTGTGGTGACTGTGAGTGCGATGACTGCGAGTGTGGTGACTGTGAGTGCGATGACTGTGAGTGTGGTGACTGTGAGTGTGATGACTGTGAGTGTGATGACTGTGAGTGTGATGACTGTGAGTGTGGTGACTGCGAGTGTGGTGACTGCGAGTGTGGTGACTGTGAGTGCGGTGACTGTGAGTGCGGTGACTGTGAGTGTGGTGACTGTGAGTGCGGTGACTGCGAGTGTGGTGACTGCGAGTGCGGTGACTGCGAGTGTGGTGACTGCGAGTGCGGTGACTGTGAGTGCGGTGACTGCGAGTGCGGTGACTGTGAGTGCGGTGACTGTGAGTGTGGTGACTGTGAGTGCGGTGACTGTGAGTGCGGTGACTGCGAGTGCGGTGACTGCGAGTGTGGTGACTGTGAGTGCGGTGACTGTGAGTGCGGTGACTGTGAGTGCGGTGACTGTGAGTGCGGTGACTGCGAGTGCGGTGACTGTGAGTGTGGTGACTGTGAGTGCGGTGACTGTGAGTGTGATGACTGTGAGTGCGGTGACTGCGAGTGCGGTGACTGCGAGTGCGGTGACTGTGAGTGCGGTGACTGTGAGTGCGGTGACTGTGAGTGCGGTGACTGTGAGTGCGGTGACTGCGAGTGCGGTGACTGTGAGTGCGATGACTGTGAGTGCGGTGACTGTGAGTGCGGTGACTGTGAGTGCGGTGACTGTGAGTGCGGTGACTGTGAGTGCGGTGACTGCGAGTGCGGTGACTGTGAGTGTGGTGACTGTGAGTGCGGTGACTGTGAGTGCGGTGACTGTGAGTGTGATGACTGTGAGTGTGATGACTGTGAGTGCGGTGACTGTGAGTGTGATGACTGTGAGTGTGATGACTGTGAGTGTGATGACTGTGAGTGCGGTGACTGTGAGTGCGGTGACTGTGAGTGTGGTGACTGTGAGTGTGATGACTGTGAGTGCGGTGACTGTGAGTGTGATGACTGCGAGTGTGGTGACTGCGAGTGTGGTGACTGTGAGTGTGATGACTGTGAGTGTGGTGACTGTGAGTGCGGTGACTGTGAGTGTGATGACTGTGAGTGCGGTGACTGTGAGTGTGGTGACTGTGAGTGCGGTGACTGTGAGTGTGATGACTGTGAGTGTGATGACTGTGAGTGCGGTGACTGTGAGTGCGGTGACTGCGAGTGTGGTGACTGCGAGTGTGGTGACTGTGAGTGTGATGACTGTGAGTGCGGTGACTGTGAGTGTGATGACTGTGAGTGCGGTGACTGCGAGTGCGGTGACTGTGAGTGCGGTGACTGTGAGTGAGGTGACTGTGAGTGCGGTGACTGCGAGTGTGGTGACTGCGAGTGCGGTGACTGTGAGTGTGGTGACTGCGAGTGCGGTGACTGCGAGTGCGGTGACTGTGAGTGCGGTGACTGCGAGTGTGGTGACTGCGAGTGCGGTGACTGTGAGTGTGGTGACTGCGAGTGCGGTGACTGTGAGTGCGGTGACTGTGAGTGTGGTGACTGTGAGTGCGGTGACTGTGAGTGCGGTGACTGTGAGTGCGGTGACTGCGAGTGCGGTGACTGCGAGTGCGGTGACTGCGAGTGCGGTGACTGCGAGTGCGGTGACTGCGAGTGCGGTGACTGTGAGTGCGGTGACTGCGAGTGTGGTGACTGTGAGTGCGGTGACTGCGAGTGCGGTGACTGCGAGTGCGGTGGCTGCGAGTGTGGTGACTGCGAGTGCGGTGACTGCGAGTGCGGTGACTGCGAGTGCGGTGACTGTGAGTGTGGTGACTGTGAGTGCGGTGACTGTGAGTGTGGTGACTGCGAGTGTGGTGACTGTGAGTGCGGTGACTGCGAGTGTGGTGACTGCGAGTGCGGTGGCTGCGAGTGTGGTGACTGCGAGTGCGGTGACTGCGAGTGCGGTGACTGCGAGTGCGGTGACTGCGAGTGTGATGACTGTGAGTGCGGTGACTGCGAGTGCGGTGACTGTGAGTGCGGTGACTGTGAGTGAGGTGACTGTGAGTGCGGTGACTGCGAGTGTGGTGACTGCGAGTGCGGTGACTGTGAGTGTGGTGACTGCGAGTGCGGTGACTGCGAGTGCGGTGACTGCGAGTGCGGTGACTGCGAGTGCGGTGACTGCGAGTGTGATGACTGTGAGTGCGGTGACTGCGAGTGCGGTGACTGTGAGTGCGGTGACTGTGAGTGTGGTGACTGTGAGTGTGGTGACTGCGAGTGCGGTGACTGCGAGTGCGGTGACTGTGAGTGCGGTGACTGCGAGTGTGGTGACTGCGAGTGCGGTGACTGTGAGTGTGGTGACTGCGAGTGCGGTGACTGCGAGTGCGGTGACTGTGAGTGCGGTGACTGCGAGTGCGGTGACTGCGAGTGTGGTGACTGCGAGTGCGGTGACTGCGAGTGTGGTGACTGTGAGTGCGGTGACTGCGTGTGCGGTGACTGTGAGTGCGGTGACTGTGAGTGCGGTGACTGTGAGTGTGGTGACTGTGAGTGCGGTGACTGCGAGTGCGGTGACTGCGAGTGCGGTGACTGCGAGTGCGGTGACTGCGAGTGCGGTGACTGCGAGTGCGGTGACTGCGAGTGCGGTGACTGCGAGTGCGGTGACTGCGAGTGCGGTGACTGCGAGTGCGGTGACTGTGAGTGCGGTGACTGTGAGTGCGGTGACTGCGAGTGCGGTGACTGTGAGTGCGGTGACTGCGAGTGCGGTGACTGTGAGTGCGGTGACTGTGAGTGCGGTGACTGTGAGTGCGGTGACTGCGAGTGCGGTGACTGCGAGTGCGGTGACTGCGAGTGCGGTGACTGCGAGTGCGGTGACTGTGAGTGCGGTGACTGCGAGTGCGGTGACTGCGAGTGCGGTGACTGCGAGTGCGGTGACTGCGAGTGCGGTGACTGCGAGTGTGGTGACTGTGAGTGTGGTGACTGTGAGTGTGGTGACTGTGAGTGCGGTGACTGTGAGTGCGGTGACTGTGAGTGTGGTGACTGCGAGTGCGGTGACTGCGAGTGTGGTGACTGCGAGTGCGGTGACTGTGAGTGAGGTGACTGTGAGTGCGGTGACTGTGAGTGTGGTGACTGCGAGTGCGGTGACTGTGAGTGCGGTGACTGTGAGTGCGGTGACTGTGAGTGAGGTGACTGTGAGTGCGGTGACTGTGAGTGTGGTGACTGCGAGTGCGGTGACTGTGAGTGTGGTGACTGTGAGTGCGGTGACTGTGAGTGCGGTGACTGTGAGTGCGGTGACTGTGAGTGCGGTGACTGTGAGTGTGGTGACTGCGAGTGCGGTGACTGTGAGTGCGATGACTGCGAGTGCGGTGACTGTGAGTGCGGTGACTGTGAGTGCGGTGACTGCGAGTGCGGTGACTGCGAGTGCGGTGACTGCGAGTGTGGTGACTGTGAGTGCGGTGACTGCGAGTGCGGTGACTGTGAGTGCGGTGACTGTGAGTGCGGTGACTGTGAGTGCGGTGACTGCGAGTGCGGTGACTGCGAGTGTGGTGACTGTGAGTGCGGTGACTGTGAGTGCGGTGACTGTGAGTGTGGTGACTGTGAGTGTGGTGACTGTGAGTGCGGTGACTGCGAGTGCGGTGACTGCGAGTGCGGTGACTGTGAGTGCGGTGACTGTGAGTGTGGTGACTGCGAGTGCGGTGACTGCGAGTGCGGTGACTGTGAGTGCGGTGACTGTGAGTGTAGTGACTGCGAGTGCGGTGACTGTGAGTGCGGTGACTGTGAGTGCGGTGACTGCGAGTGCGGTGACTGCGAGTGCGGTGACTGCGAGTGCGGTGACTGCGAGTGCGGTGACTGCGAGTGCGGTGACTGCGAGTGTGGTGACTGTGAGTGCGGTGACTGTGAGTGTGGTGACTGTGAGTGCGGTGACTGCGAGTGTGGTGACTGTGAGTGCGGTGACTGTGAGTGAGGTGACTGTGAGTGCGGTGACTGTGAGTGCGGTGACTGCGAGTGCGGTGACTGCGAGTGTGGTGACTGTGAGTGCGGTGACTGTGAGTGTGATGACTGTGAGTGCGGTGACTGTGAGTGTGGTGACTGTGAGTGCGGTGACTGTGAGTGCGGTGACTGTGAGTGCGGTGACTGTGAGTGCGGTGACTGTGAGTGTGGTGACTGTGAGTGCGGTGACTGTGAGTGCGGTGACTGTGAGTGCGGTGACTGTGAGTGCGGTGACTGTGAGTGCGGTGACTGTGAGTGCGGTGACTGTGAGTGCGGTGACTGTGAGTGCGGTGACTGTGAGTGCGGTGACTGTGAGTGCGGTGACTGTGAGTGCGGTGACTGTGAGTGCGGTGACTGCGAGTGCGGTGACTGCGAGTGCGATGACTGTGAGTGTGGTGACTGTGAGTGTGATGACTGTGAGTGTGGTGACTGTGAGTGTGATGACTGTGAGTGTGATGACTGTGAGTGTGGTGACTGTGAGTGCGGTGACTGTGAGTGCGGTGACTGTGAGTGTGATGACTGTGAGTGTGATGACTGTGAGTGTGGTGACTGCGAGTGCGGTGACTGCGAGTGCGGTGACTGTGAGTGCGGTGACTGTGAGTGAGGTGACTGCGAGTGCGGTGACTGCGAGTGTGGTGACTGCGAGTGCGGTGACTGTGAGTGTGGTGACTGCGAGTGCGGTGACTGCGAGTGCGGTGACTGTGAGTGCGGTGACTGCGAGTGTGGTGACTGCGAGTGCGGTGACTGTGAGTGTGGTGACTGCGAGTGCGGTGACTGTGAGTGCGGTGACTGTGAGTGTGGTGACTGTGAGTGCGGTGACTGTGAGTGCGGTGACTGTGAGTGCGGTGACTGCGAGTGCGGTGACTGCGAGTGCGGTGACTGCGAGTGCGGTGACTGCGAGTGCGGTGACTGCGAGTGCGGTGACTGTGAGTGCGGTGACTGCGAGTGCGGTGACTGTGAGTGCGGTGACTGCGAGTGCGGTGACTGCGAGTGCGGTGGCTGCGAGTGTGGTGACTGCGAGTGCGGTGACTGCGAGTGCGGTGACTGCGAGTGCGGTGACTGTGAGTGTGGTGACTGTGAGTGTGGTGACTGTGAGTGCGGTGACTGTGAGTGTGGTGACTGCGAGTGTGGTGACTGTGAGTGCGGTGACTGCGAGTGTGGTGACTGCGAGTGCGGTGGCTGCGAGTGTGGTGACTGCGAGTGCGGTGACTGCGAGTGCGGTGACTGCGAGTGCGGTGACTGCGAGTGTGATGACTGTGAGTGCGGTGACTGCGAGTGCGGTGACTGTGAGTGCGGTGACTGTGAGTGAGGTGACTGTGAGTGCGGTGACTGCGAGTGTGGTGACTGCGAGTGCGGTGACTGTGAGTGTGGTGACTGCGAGTGCGGTGACTGCGAGTGCGGTGACTGCGAGTGCGGTGACTGCGAGTGCGGTGACTGCGAGTGTGATGACTGTGAGTGCGGTGACTGCGAGTGCGGTGACTGTGAGTGCGGTGACTGTGAGTGTGGTGACTGTGAGTGTGGTGACTGCGAGTGCGGTGACTGCGAGTGCGGTGACTGTGAGTGCGGTGACTGCGAGTGTGGTGACTGCGAGTGCGGTGACTGTGAGTGTGGTGACTGCGAGTGCGGTGACTGCGAGTGCGGTGACTGTGAGTGCGGTGACTGCGAGTGTGGTGACTGCGAGTGCGGTGACTGCGAGTGTGGTGACTGTGAGTGCGGTGACTGCGTGTGCGGTGACTGTGAGTGCGGTGACTGTGAGTGCGGTGACTGTGAGTGCGATGACTGTGAGTGCGGTGACTGCGAGTGCGGTGACTGCGAGTGCGGTGACTGCGAGTGCGGTGACTGCGAGTGCGGTGACTGCGAGTGCGGTGACTGCGAGTGCGGTGACTGCGAGTGCGGTGACTGCGAGTGCGGTGACTGCGAGTGCGGTGACTGCGAGTGCGGTGACTGTGAGTGCGGTGACTGCGAGTGCGGTGACTGCGAGTGCGGTGACTGCGAGTGCGGTGACTGTGAGTGCGGTGACTGTGAGTGCGGTGACTGCGAGTGCGGTGACTGCGAGTGCGGTGACTGCGAGTGCGGTGACTGCGAGTGCGGTGACTGTGAGTGCGGTGACTGCGAGTGCGGTGACTGCGAGTGCGGTGACTGCGAGTGCGGTGACTGCGAGTGCGGTGACTGCGAGTGTGGTGACTGTGAGTGTGGTGACTGTGAGTGTGGTGACTGTGAGTGCGGTGACTGTGAGTGCGGTGACTGTGAGTGTGGTGACTGCGAGTGCGGTGACTGCGAGTGTGGTGACTGCGAGTGCGGTGACTGTGAGTGAGGTGACTGTGAGTGCGGTGACTGTGAGTGTGGTGACTGCGAGTGCGGTGACTGTGAGTGCGGTGACTGTGAGTGCGGTGACTGTGAGTGAGGTGACTGTGAGTGCGGTGACTGTGAGTGTGGTGACTGCGAGTGCGGTGACTGTGAGTGTGGTGACTGTGAGTGCGGTGACTGTGAGTGCGGTGACTGTGAGTGCGGTGACTGTGAGTGCGGTGACTGTGAGTGTGGTGACTGCGAGTGCGGTGACTGTGAGTGCGATGACTGCGAGTGCGGTGACTGTGAGTGCGGTGACTGTGAGTGCGGTGACTGCGAGTGCGGTGACTGCGAGTGCGGTGACTGCGAGTGTGGTGACTGTGAGTGCGGTGACTGCGAGTGCGGTGACTGTGAGTGCGGTGACTGTGAGTGCGGTGACTGTGAGTGCGGTGACTGCGAGTGCGGTGACTGCGAGTGTGGTGACTGTGAGTGCGGTGACTGTGAGTGCGGTGACTGTGAGTGTGGTGACTGTGAGTGTGGTGACTGTGAGTGCGGTGACTGCGAGTGCGGTGACTGCGAGTGCGGTGACTGTGAGTGCGGTGACTGTGAGTGTGGTGACTGCGAGTGCGGTGACTGCGAGTGCGGTGACTGTGAGTGCGGTGACTGTGAGTGTAGTGACTGCGAGTGCGGTGACTGTGAGTGCGGTGACTGTGAGTGCGGTGACTGCGAGTGCGGTGACTGCGAGTGCGGTGACTGCGAGTGCGGTGACTGCGAGTGCGGTGACTGCGAGTGCGGTGACTGCGAGTGTGGTGACTGTGAGTGCGGTGACTGTGAGTGTGGTGACTGTGAGTGCGGTGACTGCGAGTGTGGTGACTGTGAGTGCGGTGACTGTGAGTGAGGTGACTGTGAGTGCGGTGACTGTGAGTGCGGTGACTGCGAGTGCGGTGACTGCGAGTGTGGTGACTGTGAGTGCGGTGACTGTGAGTGTGATGACTGTGAGTGCGGTGACTGTGAGTGTGGTGACTGTGAGTGCGGTGACTGTGAGTGCGGTGACAGTGCGGTGACTGTGAGTGCGGTGACTGTGAGTGCGGTGACTGTGAGTGCGGTGACTGTGAGTGCGGTGACTGTGAGTGCGGTGACTGTGAGTGCGGTGACTGTGAGTGCGGTGACTGTGAGTGCGGTGACTGTGAGTGCGGTGACTGTGAGTGCGGTGACTGTGAGTGCGGTGACTGCGAGTGCGGTGACTGCGAGTGCGATGACTGTGAGTGTGGTGACTGTGAGTGTGATGACTGTGAGTGTGGTGACTGTGAGTGTGATGACTGTGAGTGTGATGACTGTGAGTGTGGTGACTGTGAGTGCGGTGACTGTGAGTGCGGTGACTGTGAGTGTGATGACTGTGAGTGTGATGACTGTGAGTGTGGTGACTGTGAGTGCGGTGACTGCGAGTGCGGTGACTGTGAGTGCGGTGACTGCGAGTGCGGTGACTGCGAGTGCGGTGACTGCGAGTGCGGTGACTGCGAGTGCGGTGACTGCGAGTGCGGTGACTGTGAGTGCGGTGACTGTGAGTGTGGTGACTGCGAGTGCGGTGACTGCGAGTGTGGTGACTGTGAGTGTGGTGACTGTGAGTGCGGTGACTGTGAGTGCGGTGACTGTGAGTGCGGTGACTGCGAGTGCGGTGACTGCGAGTGTGGTGACTGTGAGTGCGGTGACTGCGAGTGCGGTGACTGTGCGGTGACTGTGAGTGCGGTGACTGTGAGTGCGGTGACTGTGAGTGCGGTGACTGCGAGTGCGGTGACTGTGAGTGCGGTGACTGTGAGTGCGGTGACTGCGAGTGCGGTGACTGCGAGTGCGGTGACTGTGAGTGTGGTGACTGTGAGTGTGGTGACTGCGAGTGTGGTGACTGCGAGTGTGGTGACTGTGAGTGTGGTGACTGCGAGTGCGGTGACTGTGAGTGTGGTGACTGTGAGTGCGGTGACTGTGAGTGTGGTGACTGCGAGTGCGGTGACTGTGAGTGCGGTGACTGTGAGTGCGGTGACTGTGAGTGTGGTGACTGTGAGTGTGATGACTGTGAGTGCGGTGACTGTGAGTGCGGTGACTGTGAGTGTGGTGACTGTGAGTGTGATGACTGTGAGTGCGGTGACTGCGAGTGCGGTGACTGCGAGTGCGGTGACTGCGAGTGCGGTGACTGCGAGTGCGGTGACTGCGAGTGCGGTGACTGCGAGTGCGGTGACTGTGAGTGTGGTGACTGTGAGTGCGGTGACTGTGAGTGCGGTGACTGTGAGTGCGATGACTGCGAGTGCGGTGACTGCGAGTGCGGTGACTGTGAGTGTGATGACTGCGAGTGCGGTGACTGTGAGTGCGGTGACTGTGAGTGTGGTGACTGTGAGTGCGGTGACTGCGAGTGCGGTGACTGCGAGTGCGGTGACTGTGAGTGTGATGACTGTGAGTGTGGTGACTGCGAGTGCGGTGACTGTGAGTGTGGTGACTGTGAGTGCGGTGACTGTGAGTGCGGTGACTGTGAGTGCGATGACTGCGAGTGCGGTGACTGCGAGTGCGGTGACTGTGAGTGTGATGACTGTGAGTGTGGTGACTGTGAGTGTGATGACTGTGAGTGTGATGACTGTGAGTGCGGTGACTGCGAGTGTGGTGACTGCGAGTGTGGTGACTGTGAGTGTGATGACTGTGAGTGTGGTGACTGTGAGTGCGGTGACTGTGAGTGTGATGACTGCGAGTGCGGTGACTGCGAGTGCGGTGACTGTGAGTGTGATGACTGTGAGTGCGGTGACTGTGAGTGCGGTGACTGCGAGTGCGGTGACTGTGAGTGCGGTGACTGTGAGTGCGGTGACTGCGAGTGCGGTGACTGTGTGCGATGTGCACATGCGTTGTGTTTTAAGATGCCGTGAACCTCACCGTTCTTGCCAGGCCCATCACCGCTCATGGCACACAACTCGCGATGAAATCTCAGTCGCTGCTGCCACGAGCTAATGGGGGCTTGGCCCTGATGTGATATCGATGGGGTATGAGAGTCGATGGCAGAACGCATTCTCTTCTCCGTACCTTCTTGGTAACAATCAGGGTTGCGATTTCCGCATGGAAAATGCGGAAGGAGGGTTCAAATTTTCCCGCATTTTTGCTAAAGTCAACCGCAAACGGTGGAAAGACTACTCCTATGACCGCGCGCTTTTAACAACACGTTAATGCGTTCTATTGGAAAGGATACATCATGTACATGTGCTCGTAATCACGGCTCCGCATTTGAATAAAGTATGTGGTTCTTGTGCGGAAATGCGGAAATCATATATTCATTCCAATCAGTAACTCAAAGCCCTACGTGATGCTGGGCCTTGCATGTATCCTTTCCAATAGAACGCATTAACGTGTTATTAAAAGCGCGCGTCATAGGAGTAGTCTTTCCACCGTTTGCGGTTGACTTTAGCAAAAATGCGGGAAAATTTGAACCCTCCTTCCGCATTTTCCATGCGGAAATCGCAACCCTGGTAACAATGTGTGGGGGGGCTGGGAGAGTCGTGATTTCAGCAGTGGGAGAGAAGGCCCCGGGTAATGTATTCGTAAGGTCCCTCTTGCTCAATTATGTACTGGATATTACCAGATCAAGGCACCACGGCTCTGGCTATGAGATGTTGACTACCTCGCCTGGTCTACAGGAGGTCTGTCTCTCTCTCTCTCATCATCATCACGGTGGCTAGGAGATGTTGACTACCTCGCCTGGTCTACAGTCTGTGTCTCTCTCTCATCATCATCATCACGGTGGCTAGGAGATGTTGACTACCTCGCCTGGTCTACAGGAGGTCTGTGTCTCTCTCATCATCATCATCACGGTGGCTAGGAGATGTTGACTACCTCGCCTGGTCTACAGGAGGTCTGTCTCTCTCTCATCATCATCACGGTGGCTAGGAGATGTTGACTACCTCGCCTGGTATACAGGAGGTCTGTCTCTCTCTCATCATCATCACGGTGGCTAGGAGATGTTGACTACCTCGCCTGGTCTACAGGAGGTCTGTCTCTCTCTCTCATCATCATCACGGTGGCTAGGAGATGTTGACTACCTCGCCTGGTCTATAGGAGGTCTGTCTCTCTCTCATCATCATCACGGTGGCTATGAGATGTTGACTACCTCGCCTGGTCTACAGGAGGTCTGTCTCTCTCTCTCTCATCATCATCACGGTGGCTTGGAGATGTTGACTACCTCGCCTGGTCTACAGGAGGTCTGTCTCTCTCTCCTCTCATCATCATCACGGTGGCTAGGAGATGTTGACTACCTCGCCTGGTCTACAGGAGGTCTGTCTCTCTCTCTCATCATCATCACGGTGGATAGGAGATGTTGACTACCTCGCCTGGTCTACAGGAGGTCTGTCTCTCTCTCTCTCATCATCATCACGGTGGCTAGGAGATGTTGACTACCTCGCCTGGTCTACAGGAGGTCTGTCTCTCTCTCTCATCATCATCACGGTGGCTAGGAGATGTTGACTACCTCGCCTGGTCTACAGGAGGTCTGTCTCTCTCATCATCATCATCACGGTGGATAGGAGATGTTGACTACCTCGCCTGGTCTACAGGAGGTCTGTCTCTCTCATCATCATCACGGTGACTATGAGATGTTGACTACCTCGCCTGGTCTACAGGAGGTCTGTCTCTCTCTCATCATCATCACGGTGGCTAGGAGATGTTGACTACCTCGCCTGGTCTACAGGAGGTCNGTCTCTTCTATCACGGTGGCTAGGAGATGTTGACTACCTCGCCTGGTCTACAGGAGGTCNGTCGCTTCAATCACGGTGGCTAGGAGATGTTGACTACCTCGCCTGGTCTACAGGAGGTCNGTCTCTTCTATCACGGTGGATAGGAGATGTTGACTACCTCGCCTGGTCTACAGGAGGTCGTCTCTTCTATCACGGTGGCTATGAGATGTTGACTACCTCGCCTGGTCTACAGGAGGTCNGTCTCTTCTATCACGGTGGATAGGAGATGTTGACTACCTCGTCTGGTCTACAGGAGGTCNGTCTCTTCTATCACGGTGGCTAGGAGATGTTGACTACCTCGCCTGGTCTACAGGAGGTCNGTCTCTTCTATCACGGTGGCTAGGAGATGTTGACTACCTCGCCTGGTCTATAGGAGGTCNGTCGCTTCAATCACGGTGGCTAGGAGATGTTGACTACCTCGCCTGGTCTACAGGAGGTCNGTCTCTCCTCTCTCACGGTGGCTATGAGATGTTGACTACCTCGCCTGGTCTACAGGAGGTCGTCTCTTCTATCACGGTGGCTAGGAGATGTTGACTACCTCGCCTGGTCTACAGGAGGTCGTCTCTTCTATCACGGTGGATAGGAGATGTTGACTACCTCGCCTGGTCTACAGGAGGTCNGTCTCTTCTATCACGGTGGCTAGGAGATGTTAACTACCTCGCCTGGTCTACAGGAGGTCTGTGTCTCTCTCTCATCATCATCACGGTGGCTAGGAGATGTTAACTACCTCGCCTGGTCTACAGGAGGTCNGTCTCTCTCTATCACGGTGGCTAGGAGATGTTAACTACCTCGCCTGGTCTACAGGAGGTCTGTGTCTCTCTCTCATCATCATCACGGTGGCTAGGAGATGTTAACTACCTCGCCTGGTCTACAGGAGGTCNGACGGTTAGATGTTGACCCTGACGAGGCCTGCTGATGACTGCTGCTGTATATTTGGAGTCTGCGTGTCTCTCTCATCATCATCACGGTGGCTAGATGTTAACTACCTCGCCTGGTCTACAGGAGGTCNGTCTCTTCTATCACAGTGGCTAGGAGATGTTGACTACCTCGCCTGGTACGCTTGAGGCCGTGGGTCTGACGATGCCTGCTGTATATTTGGAGTCTGCGTGTCTCTCCCATCATCATCACGGTGGCTAGGAGATGTTAACTTCCTCGCCTGGTACACAGGAGGTCGTGGGTTCGATCCCGACCCTGATGATGCCTGCTGGGATCTTTCGAGTCTGCGTGTCTCTCTCTCATCATCATCACGGTGGCTCGGAGATGTTGACTACCTCGCCTGGTGCGCAGGAGGTCGTTGGTTCAATCCCGACCCTGACGCCTGCTGCTGTATATTTGGAGTTTGCGTGTCTCTCTCTCATCATCATCACGGTGGCTATGAGATGTTAACTACCTCGCTTGGTATACAGGAGGTCGTTGGTTCGATCCCGACCCAGGCGCCTGCTGTATATTTCGAGTTTGCGTGTCTCTCCCCGTGGTCACGTGGGTTTCCTCCGGGTCCTCCGGCTTTGCCCCGAAACGTTTGGAATCAACTTCGCGCGATTCGAATATTTGGCTGCCGCTTTAAAGTTCCACTTGACGACGATAATCCCGCTTCTTCGAGCTCTCATTTGTGATCGCGAGGTCGCTTCTCAAACAAAGCACTCGATATAGATAGTTCAGTGGGCCCTGACATGGTAAAATCAAAAGTAAAGCTTTAGTATGAGTATGGGTTCAATCTTAATTTTGAAGCTTTCGTGACTGCAGGAATTATTCTTTGGTTCTTTCGGTAAAGTGACGTATAGAGATAAAATAATAAATTAAATACTAGCATACGACGTTTCGATTGCAACACAAGCAATCATCATCAGGTGTAAATGAAATAGCGACATAGAATCTAACCAGAAAACTATAGACAGACATATAAGCAGACAGATATCACCAAGATACATAGAGAGAGCAACCCAGGTGCAGAGAGGGGTGATCGTCTCTGTGGGGTGGCCTTAAATAGACAGAGGGGGGCGGAGGCAGAGAGAGGGAGGGGGTAGGGAAAACATTTACATGTCAATGAGTACGAAGGGAGGGGCGTAAGGTAAGCAGGCTTAGAGGGAGACAGAACACACTAAATTAAATAACCTAGCAAAGTATCGAAATGTTATATAAAACGACACAGAGAGTCGGTCAACACACAATTAACGCACAGCCTGGTCGATTACGTATTTCAAAGATTGCTAAGTTAGAATTTAAGTGTGAAAATTCCAAAGAAAGACAAAACATAAAAAAAGAGGAACGGAGACACACAGACAGCAGAACCTAAGAACGATACAAAACGAGTGTAGACAGAGAAAATTACACTAAATATACAGGCAGAGAGAGAGAACAAGAAACCCAGAGAGAGAGAAAAAGGTAAACTTGGAACTTCTCCGTAGAAGTGGTTCAATCTTAATTTTGGAGCTTTCGTGACTGCAGGAATGATTCTTTGGTTCTTTCGGTAAAGTGACGTCTAAAGATAAAATAATAAATTAAATACTAGCGCACGACGTTTCGATTGCAACACAAGCAATCATCGTCAGGTATAAATGAAATAGCGACATAGAATCTAACCAGGAAACTATGACAGACATATAAGCAGACAGATATCACCAAGATACACAGAGAGAGCAACCCAGGTACAGAGAGAGGTGATCGTCTCTGTGGGGTGGCCTTAAATAGAAAACTATAGACAGACATATAAGCAGACAGATATCACCAAGATACATAGAGAGAGCAACCCAGGTACAGAGAGAGGTGATCGTCTCTGTGGGGTGGCCTTAAATAGAAAACTATAGACAGACATATAAGCAGACAGTATCACCAAGATACACAGAGAGTAAATATTAAATATTTAAGGCCACCCCACAAAGACGATCTCTCTCTCTGTACCTGTGTTACTCTCTCCTGTGTATCTTGGTGATATCTGTCTGCTTATATGTCTGTCTATAGTTTTATGGTTAGATTCTATGTCGCTATTTCATTTATACCTGATGATGATTGCTTGTGTTGCAATCGAAACGTTGTATGCTATTACTTAATTTATTATTTTATCTTTATACGTCACTTTACCGAAAGAACCAAAGAAGAAGAATGAGTATGGGTCTCTGTGAGTATGAGTATGGGACTCTTGTGTGCATGAGGGTTAATGAGTATGGGTCTATTTCGATTTAAAGCTTTCGTGACTGCAGGGATTCATCTTCAAGGTTCTTTCGGTAAAGTCACGTAGAAGGGAAATAATCAAATAATAAAAACAAAACATTAAAATAATTCTCACGACGTTTCGGCCACAACGCAAGCAGCCGTCCTCAGATGAAGACCAGGTCTGTCGGAGTCTTCACCTGAGGACGGCTGCTTGCGTTGTGGCCGAAACGTCGTGAGAATTATTTTATAATGTTTTATTTTTATTATTTTATTATTTCCATTCTACACGATGACTTTACCGAAAGAACCAGAAAGATGAGTGTGGGTCTGTGTGGGTGCCTACGATCAATAGTTTATAGCCTGGCAACGGCGGCGTCGCCTGCGACCGCAACGATGCGAGTGTTTTGAGTTTCCAGTGCAGATTATAAATGCGTGAGCCATCGAGATAACGTTCGAAGTCCCCACTTCAAACGCCCAGAGGGCAGTGATTGAGCGCACGGTGCAAAGCAACCCCGTGAACGCCTGATATTTTATTATTTCCATTCTTACGTGACTTTACCGAAAGAACCAAGGAGATGCGATGGCTGGAGCTGCTTCTCTTTAGCGAGGCGTGCGATCTTCTTGGTTCTTTCGGTAAAGTCACGTAGAATGGAAGTAATAAAAGAATAAAAATGAACATAAAATAATTCTCACGACGTTTCGGCCACAACGCAAGCAGCCGTCCTCAGGTGAAGACCAGGTCTGTCGAGGAGACAGCGTCTGAATGAAACACCACCAGGCTTGGAGCGTATATTTAAGCTGGGTTGGAGGGGGAAGAGCGCTTTCACCTGAGGACGGCTGCTTGCGTTGTGGCCGAAACGTCGTGAGAATTGTTATATTATGTTTTATTTTTATTATTTTATTATTTCCCTTCTACGTGACTTTACCGAAAGAACCAAGATGATGAATCCCTGCAGTCACGAAAGCTTTAAATCGAAATGTAACCGCCACTATGGGGAGGGATTCCACACAACTTTGAGATCCATCAACAAGCTCCGTGATAAGAAGGCTCAGCTAATCGAGTCTCTCACCTTTCTGAAGAGATGCCGCGACTCTAAGCTTAAATAGACGCTCCAAGCCTGGGTTGTCATTCAGACGCTGTCTTCTCGACAGACCTGGTCTCCACCTGAGGACGGCTGCTTGCGTTGTGGCCGAAACGTCGTGAGAATTGTTTTATTGTGTTTTATTTTATTTATTTTATTATTTCCATTCTACGTGGTGACTTTACCGAAAGAACCGAGAAGATGACGGTACGTGTTTTTTTATTTTCACAATGACGCAGTTGAGGACGGGGGGTGGGGGGGGCAGGAGGGGCACGCTGGGGTCACAGAGCAACGGCAGTGGGTTCGGTTCGTGGGTGCCTCTGGTGCAGAGGTCACAACCGGGTACCCGGTACCCATACCCTACCCCAGCGGTCGGGAACCTATGGCTCGCGAGCCATATATGGCTCTTCCGGTGACGGCATATGGCTCCCAGACAATTTTGAGTTGAAAAAAATAAAATGAAAAAATCCGTTTGGAACTGATTTTAAAATACTTGTGATATTGCTTAATAATACCGTGTCGTTTTGAAGTAAACAGAAATTAGTTTTGAAGATACATTTCACGGGTCACGCCTGCACGAAGCTCAACCTCACCACGTATGAACCAGACTACAAGGCCATCAGCAAAACTATGCAGCACCACAGAAGTCGCATTAAAAGTAGGACATATTTAATTTATTAAACGTTAAAAATACTATATGGCTCTCAATGCAATATATTTTGAAATATTTGGCTTTTATGGCTCTCCCAGTCAAAACGTTTCCGACCCTGCCCTACCCGATACCCGGCTACCCGTACCCGGCCACAGATGGTGGTGGAATTGGTGGTAGTGGAGGTGGTGGTAGTGATGCAGGTTGTGGTGGTGATGGTGAGGATGGTGGTGGTAGTGGTGGTAGTGATGGTAGTGATGTTGTGGTGGTGGTTGTGGTGGTGTTGGGGATATTGGTGGTAGTGGAGGTGGTGGTAGTGATGCAGGTTGTGGTGGTGATGGTGAGGATGGTGGTGGTAGTGTGGTAGTGATGGTAGTGATGTTGTGGTGGTGGTTGTGGTGGTGTTGGGGATATTGGTGGTAGTGGAGGTGGTGGTAGTGATGCAGGTTGTGGTGGTGATGGTGAGGATGGTGGTGGTAGTGGTGGTAGTGATGGTAGTGATGTTGTGGTGGTGGTTGTGGTGGTGTTGGGGATATTGGTGGTAGTGGAGGTGGTGGTAGTGATGCATGTTGTGGTGGTGATGGTGAGGATGGTGGTGGTGGTGATGGTGGCAGTGGCAGTGGTTGTGGTGGCGATGGAGGTTGCGGTGGTGGTGGTAATGGTGATGGGGTGATGGAGGTGTTGGTTGTGGTGGTGGTATTGGTTGTAGTGGAGGTGGTGGTAGTGATGTTGTGGTGGTGATGGTGAGGAGGATGGTGGTGGTGGTGTTGGTGGGAGTGGAAGTGGTGGTAGTGATGTAGGTTGTGGTGGTGATGGTGAGAATGGTGGTGGTGGCAGTGGCGGTGGTTGTGGTTGTGGTGGTGTTGGGGATGGTGGTGGTATTGGTGGTAGTGGAGGTGGTGGTAGTGATGTTGTGGTGGTAATAGTTAGGATGGTGGTGGTGATGTTGGTAGGAGTGGCGGTGGTTGTGGTGATGGTGGTGTTGGTTCTGGTGGTGTTGGGGATGGTGGAGGTAGTGGAGGTGGTGGTAGTGATGTTGTGGTGGTGATGGTGAGGATGGTGGTGGTGGTGTTGGTGGGAGTGGCGGTGGTTGTGGTGATGTTGGTGGGAGTGGCGGTGGTTGTGGTGGTGATGGAGGTTACAGTTGCGGTGATGGTGTTTGTGGGGATGGTGATGGGGTGATGGAGGTGGTGGTAGTGACGTTGTGGTGGTGATGGTGAGGATGGTGGTGGTAGTGGAGGTGGTGGTAGAGATGTTGTGGTGGTGGTGGTGGTGATGTTGGTAGGAGTGGCGGTGGTTGTGTTGGTGTTGGGGATGGTGGTGGTATTGGTGGTAGTAGAGGTGGTGGTAGTGATGCAGGTTGTGGTGGTGATGGTGAGGATGGTGGTGGTGGTGTTGGGGATGGTGGTGGTATTGGTGGTAGTAGAGGTGATGGTAGTGATGCAGGTTGTGGTGGTGATGGTGAGGATGGTGGTGGTAGTGATGTTGTGGTGGTGAGGATGGTGGTTGTGGTGGCGATGGAGGTTGTGTTTGCAGTGGGGTGGTGTCCGACAGCCTTTCTAGCCATCCCAGCCGTCGCCGCTCCTCGAAAGGGAGTCGGTGGCGGCGGTGCACTCGATGCCACGGATTCCCACGGGGGCTGCCCGCGTGGCTGATTTACATTTGTCCCCATCTGCTCCCCACCCACATCACCCACCCCCCCGACAACAGAGGACCTAAACCCGCTTCAATATTCGCGGCAGGGTAAACCGACGCCTCGGGGTTTTGATTTTTTTTTTTTAGCCCCGGATTGACCCAACCCTGGGCCACAATCTGTGTTGTTTTGAATGTGTTGTTTTTTTTGTTTCGCCGCCTTCGGATTCTGTGAATTCAAAGCAGGGTGCTGCACAGAGGTCGCAAACGCGTTTTGATTCCTTACCCGTAGCCGGCCGCACCAGGGTCGCAAACGGGTACCCGTACCCGCACGTGTACGGGTACCCGTTCCCTACCCGTATCCTACCCGAAATGAGTGACCAACGGTGACTCACCGGTGACTCACGGCCTACCCATACCTGGCCGCACCAGGGTCGCAAACGGGTACCCATACCCGGCTGGGTACGGGTAGGGTACGGGTATCGGGTACCTGATTGCGACCTCTGGGATGAAGCCATGTTGCAGGCGCGGGTGGGTTGATTCTAGGAACTTGAATTGTGAGAAGGGACAAGACGTTGGGAAATGAGTGACAAACGGTTACTCACCAGTGACTCACGGCCTACCCGTACCCGTACCCGGCCGCACCAGGGTCGCAAACGGCTACACGTACCCGGCTGGGTACGGGTAGCCGGGTGTCGGGTAGGGTACGGGTATCGGGTACCCGGTTGCGACCTCTGGTGCTGCAAGTAGCTCATGGGGGGGTGTCCAGGCGGGTTGCGGCCTCGCACGGGGGGGGGGGGCCCCGGGCCAGAGAGGCACAGCTGGCGCACGACAGAGGTGGGGGGGGGGGGGCTGCATGCTGGTGAGATGTTAACTACCTCGCCTGGTACACAGGAGGTCGTGGGTTAAATTCAGACCCTGACGCCTGCTGCTGTATATTTGGAGTTTGCGTGTGGCGAGATGTTAACTACCTCGCCTGGTACGCAGGAGGTCGTAGGTTCAATCCTGAACCTGACGATGCCTGCTGTATAATTGGAGTTGGCGTGTCTCTCTCTTTCATCATCATCACGGTGGTGAGATGTTAACTCCCTCGCCTGGTATGCAGGAGGTCGTAGGTTCGATCCCAACCCTGACGCCTTCTGTATATGGAGTTTACATGTCTCTCTATCGTCATCACGGTGGTGAGATGCTAACTACCTCGCCTGGTATACAGGAGGTCGTGGTTTGATCCCGACCCTGACGCCTGTATTTGGAGTCTGCGTGTCTCTCTCTNATCATCATCACGGTGGCTAGGAGATGTTAACTACCTCGCCTGGTCTACAGGAGGTCGTGGTTTCGATCCCGACCCTGACGATGCCTGCTGCTGTATATTTGGAGTCTGCGTCTCTCTCTCATCATCATGGTGGCTAGGAGATGTTAACTACCTCGCCTGGTCTACAGGAGGTCGTGGGTTCGATCCCGACCCTGACATGCCTGCTGCTGTGCTGTATATGGCTTGGAGTCTGCNTCATCATCATGGTGGTAGGAGATGTTAACTACCTCGCCTGGTCTACAGGAGGTCGTGGTTTCGATCCCGACCCTGACGCCTGCTGCTGTATATTTGGAGTCTGCGTGNCTCTCTCATCATCATCACGGTGGCGAGATGTTAACTACCTCGCCTGGTCTACAGGAGGTCGTGGGTTCGATCCCGACCCTGACGCCTGCTGCTGTATATTTGGAGTTTGCGCTCTCTCTCATCACGGTGGCTAGGAGATGTTAACTACCTCGCCTGGTCTACAGGAGGTCGTGGTTTCGATCCCGACCCTGACGCCTGTTGTATATTTTGGAGTCTGCGTCTATCATCACGGTGGCGAGGAGATGTTAACTACCTCGCCTGGTCTACAGGAGGTCATGGGTTCGATCCCGACCNTGATGCCTGCTGCTGTATTTGGAGTTGCGGTCTCTCATCATCATCACGGTGGCTAGGAGATGTTAACTACCTCGCCTGGTCTACAGGAGGTCGTGGTTTCGATCCCGACCCTGACACCTGCTGATGTATATTTGGAGTCTGCGGTCTCTCTCTCATCATCATCACGGTGGCTAGGAGATGTTAACTACCTCGCCTGGTCTACAGGAGGTCGTGGGTTCGATCCCGACCCTGATGCCTGCTGGTNTATATTTGGAGTCTGTCTCTCATCATCATCACGGTGGCTAGGAGATGTTAACTACCTCGCCTGGTGCACAGGAGGTCGTGGTTTCGATCCNGACCTGACGCCTGCTGCTGTATATTTGGAGTTTGCGTTCTCTCACTCTCATCACGGTGGCTAGGAGATGTTAACTACCTCGCATGGTCTACAGGGAGGTTCGTGGTTCGATCCCGACTCTGACGCCTGTTGTATATTTCGATTCTGTGTGTCTCTCTCATCATCACANGGTGGCTAGGAGATGTTAACTACCTCGCCTGGTCTACAGGGGTCGTGGGTTCGATCCCGACTCTGACGCTTCTGCTGTATATTTGGAGTCTGCGTCTCTCATCATCGCGGTGGCTAGGAGATGTTAACTACCTCTTCTGGTATACAGGGGGTCGTGGGTTTGATCCCGACCCGACGCGCCTGTTGTATATTTGGAGTCTGGGTCTCTCTCGCTCATCATCCACACGGTGGGCTAGGAGATGTTAACTACCTCGCCTGGTCTACAGGAGGTCGTGGGTTCGATCCCGACTCTGACGCCTGCTGCTGTATATTTCGATTCTGTGTTNCTCTCTCTCCGTGGTGAGATGTTAACTAACTCGCCTGGTCTACAGGAGGTCGTGGTTCGATCCCGACCTGACGCCTGCTGTTNTATATTTGGGTTTTGCGTGTCTTCACATCACACTGGCTAGGAGATGTTAACTACCTCGCCTGGTCTACAGGAGGTCGTGGTTTCGATCCCGACCCTGACGCCTGTGCTGCTGCTGTATATTTCGATTCTGTGTCTTTTCTCTCATCACGGTGGCGAGATGCTAACTCCCTCGCCTGGTCTACAGGAGGTCGTGGTTCCCCGACCCTGACGATGCCTTGTATATTTCAGGATTCTGCTCTCTCTCACACACGGTGGCTAGGAGACGTTAACTACCTCGCCTGGTCTACAGGAGGTCGTTCCTGACCCTGACGCCTCTGTGTATATGTTGGAGTCTGTGCTCTCTCTCNCCGTGGTGAGATGTTAACTACCTCGCCTGGTCTACAGGAGGTCGTGGTTTCGATCCCGACCCTGACGCCTGCTGCTGTGCTGTATATTTGGAGTCTGCGTCTCTCTTCTCTCTCATCATCATCACGGTGGCTAGGAGATGTTAACTACCTCGCCTGGTCTACAGGAGGTCGTGGTTTCGATCCCGACCCTGACGACGTTGCTGCTGCTGTATATTTGGAGTCTGCGTCTCTCTCATCATCATCATCACGGTGGCTAGGAGATGTTAACTACCTCGAATGGTCTACAGGAGGTCGTGGGTTCGATCCCGACTCTGACGATGGTTGCTGTATATTGAGTCTGCGTGTCTCTCTCATCATCATCACGGTGGCTAGGAGATGTTAACTACCTCTTCTGGTATACAGGGGGTCGTGGGTTGATCCCGACCCTGACGATGCCTGCTGNTTGTATATTTGGAGTTTGCGTGTCTCTCCGTGGTGAGATGTTAACTACCTCGCCTGGTCTACAGGAGGTTGTGGTTTCGATCCCGACCCTGACGACGCCTGCTGTTGTGTATTTGGAGTCTGCGTGTCTCTCTCTCNTCCGTGGTGAGATGCTAACTCCCTCGCCTGGTCTACAGGAGGTTGTGGGTTCGATCCCGACCCTGACGACGCCTGCTGCTGCTGTGTATTTGGAGTCTGCGTCTCTCTCTCCCCGTGGTGAGATGTTACCTACCTCCCCGTGGTGGCATGGATTTTTTGTCCGTGTCCTCCACTTTTTCCTTCCCACATTTCACAGTGTTTGGCCGCTGCTTGACATCACGACGCGATTGTAAAGCCGTCGCTTGGTTTAGTCTTTGTGGTGCTGGCCCTCCCTTCATAAGCAGTGCTCGCTACTGACAGCACTTGCCCCTACAGTCTGTGTAGGCTATACGGGGGATGTTTGTCTTTGTGGTGCTGGCCCACCCTTCATAAGCAGTGCTCGCTACTGACAGCACTTGCCCCTACAGTCTGTCAAGGCTATACGGGGGATATTTATCTTTGTGGTGCTGGCCCTCCCTTCATAAGCAGTGCTCGCTACTGACAGCACTTGCCCCTACAGCGTGTTACAGCCTACACGGGGGGGGCGATCTTTGTTTTCGACGGCGGTGGGAATCCCAGCGTAGGCCCGATGTGCAGGATGAAATGATCGGCAAGCATCATCATCATCCTCATCATCATCATCCTCCGCAGCAGCAGCAGCCATGCTGCCAGTTCGACAGTGATGCTGTCGCCGCTTCTGATTTGTCGCAACAAAGAAGCCGTCGACGGGTGCGGTTGTGATGCTCCTGCTGATGATGCTGATGATGCTGCTGCTGCTGATGATGCTGCTGCTGATGCTGCTGCTNATGATGCTGCTGATGATGATGATGATNCTGCTGCTGATGATGCTGCTGCTGCTATTGATGATGCTGCTGCTGCTGCTGCTGCTGATGATGATGATGATGATGATGATNATGATGCTGCTGCTGCTGCTGATGATGATGATGCTGATGATGCTNATGCTNCTGCTGATGATGATGATGATGCTGCTGATGGTGCTGATGATGATGCTGCTGATGCTGCTGCTGCTGCTGATGCTGCTGCTGATGATGATGATGCTGCTGCTGATGATGCTGATGCTGATGATGCTGCTGCTGCTGATGATGATGATGATGCTGCTCCTGCTGCTGCTCCTGCTGCTGCTGCTACTGCTTCTACTACTCCTGCTGCTGTTGCCGCTGCTGCTGCTGCTACTGCTGCTACCACTGCTACTGCTGCTCCTGCTGCTGTTGCTGCTGCTGATGATGATGCTGATGATGATGCTGCTGTTGCTGCTGATGATAATGCTGCTGCTACTGCTGCTGCTCCTGCTGCTGTTGCCGCTGCTGCTGCTACTACTGCTGCTACCACTGCTACTGCTGCTCCTGCTGCTGTTGCTGCTGCTGATGATGATGCTGATGATGATGCTGCTGTTGCTGCTGATGATAATGCTGCTGCTACTGCTGCTGCTCCTGCTGCTGTTGCCGCTGCTGCTGCTACTACTGCTGCTACCACTGCTACTGCTGCTCCTGCTGCTGTTGTTGCTGCTGTTGCTGTTGTTGCTGCTCCTGTTGCTGCTGCTGTAGTGTATGGTAGCGTATTGTGTAGTTTATACTGGTAGGAACCTCCTGGTTACACTAGCCCACAGGGGATTATTGTGTCCGTCCGTCCGTCGTGCATCCAAAAACGGGAGGGGTGGGGCTGGGTGGAGAGGGGAGGGTGGGGAGGGTTGGGTGGGGAGGGTAGGGCTGGGGCTGGGTGGGGAGGGTGGGGCTGGGTGGGGTGGGTGGGGAGGGGCTGGGTGGGGGGGCTGGTCACCCCGTGGTGCCCTTATAAAACTCAACGTTTAACCTACTCACGCCGGCTTGTGCCCGCCCTCACAGTCGGGCATTTTTGCGGAATACACCACGCCGCCGTTGATCCTGCAGGCCATTGACCGAGCAACCCGACGTTCCTACCAGCTCCCTCCGCAGGAATGTGTTTGTACTGTAGTGCCTTGACAGAGCTCCAATGTGTCCGCTTACTGACCATTCTTGCCCTGCTATCGATGGGCTGTTGTTGGCACAGCAAATATTAATTTTGGAGCTTTCGTGACTGCAGGAATGATTCTTTGGTTCTTTCGGTAAAGTGACGTATAAAGATAAAATAATAAATTAAATACTAGCATACGACGTTTCGATTGCAACACAAGCAATCATCGTCAGGTGTAAATGAAATAGCGACATAGAATCTAACCAGGAAACTATAGACAGACATATAAGCAGACAGATATCACCAAGATACACAGAGAGAGAGTAACACAGGTACAGAGAGAGAGATCGTCTTTGTGGGTGGCCTAAAATATGTAATATTTACTCTCTCTCTGTGTATCTTGGTGATATCTGTCTGCTTATATGTCTGTCTATAGTTTTCTGGTTATATTCTATGTCGCTATTTCATTACACCTGATGATGATTGCTTGTGTTGCAATCGAAACGTCGTGCGCTAGTATTTAATTTATTATTCTATCTTTATACGTGACTTTACCGAAAGAACCAAAGGACAGCAAATATTAATTAATGCGTCGATTAACCGCGTTCCTGAATCTATGTTGTGTTAATTCTAGATTTGAAGCTTTCGTGACTGCAAGGATTCATATTCTTAGGTTTTTCGGTAAAGTCACGTAGGTAAAACGTTAAATTAATAAAAATAAAATAAAGATCACGACGTTTCGGAGGCAACACAAGTGTCCGTCATCAGGAGGGACCGTCACAGCCAGATTAGCTGCATCAAGTGAGGCAAGGGATTACATCTTGAATCATTGCCTCACTTGATGCAGCTAATCTGGCTGTGACGGTCCCACCTGATGACGGACACTTGTGTTGCCTCCGAAACGTCGTGATCTTTATTTTATTTTATTAATTTTGATGTTTTACCTACGTGACTTTACCGAAAAAACCTAAGAATATAACTATGTTGTGTTCATGATGTCGTCGGCATCTTTACGTATTGTAGAAATGTTTAAAGCGAACAATATCCATCATGTACCAAAATATACTAATAGGGTTTTTCCCCTTTTTTTCCGCCTTTTGGCGTCATCTTGTCGAACACCATATGAGACTAGGCTCTAAAGAAAGCTGTCTCTGGTGTGGACCAATCAGTTTCAAAGACAATGCATAAATTATCAGAGTATTGTGTTTTTGGTTTGCATTTGACTGCAAGTATTGTGGTTAATGTGAGCATGATTCCTTGCAAATGGTGTCAGTTTTGGTGCCAGACAAAAGGGGAAAACCCCTATTAGTATATTTTGGACTGGCAAAGGAGGTCCCATGATGTGCTGCTCACCCCGAGCCTCGTTACTCTGATGGTGCGTTGCTTTGAACTGTGCGCCTTTTGGCGTCATCTGGTCGAACACCATACGAGAACTAGGCTCTAAAGAAAGCTGTCTCGGTGTACAATCCTTGATAACCTGTGCATGGGATATGACTTTAAACCCCCCCCCACCTCCACNCATTTCACTAACACTTTCACTTCCTGCATTTTCCATAAATAAAATTCCTCTTGATATGCAAATTATTTTGTCAAGGCGCTCCCAGCTTAAATAACGTCCAAGCCTAGGACGTGTCATTCAGACTCGACAGCCTGTTCTTCACCTGAGGACGGTTGCTTGCGTTGTGGCCAAAGTCGTGAGAATTGTTTTATTATGTTTTATTTTATTATTTCCATTCTCGACTTTACCGAAAGAACCAGAAGATTCCCTGCATCACGAAAGCTTTAAATCGAAATTTAATGCATAAATTATCAGAGTATTGTTTTTTGTTTCATCAATTGCTGCAAGTATTGTGGTTAATGTGAGCAGATTCCTTGAAAATGTTTTTTTCTTCTTGGTTCTTTCGGTAAAGTCACGTAGAAGGGAAGTAATAAAATAATAAAAATAAAACATAATAAAATTATTCTCACGACGTTTCGGCCACAACGCAAGCAGCCGTCCTCAGGTGAAAACCAGGTCCGTCGAGGCGACAGAGTCTGAATGGTGTCAGTTTTGTTGCTAGAAAAAAGGGGCAAACACCCTATCGGGAACAACATCCCGTTGTTTAAACGTCATCGTGAAATCGAGCCTTCAACGCTCTCTCCCCCACGCTCGCTTGACGACCCAAATCGCTTGACGGCCTATTCGCGGAACCGATCGCCGCCGTTTCGAGGAGTGAGATACCGCTGTATCTTGACATCCCCCGGGCCTGCCTCTCGACCCTTTCCAGGGGGGCCATGTCGGAGTCGCTGGCGCAAGACAACGGCTGGGGTGGGGGCCGCCGGCGGGGGCGCAGGGGAGGGGGCCCGGCCGTCGTGCCCCCGAACGCTACGATGCCAACCGGGCCAAGACGGCCGCCAGCCTCGCCTGGCTCCTCGGCAAGGCGTACGGCGCAGGTGAGCCGGGGCATCGCCGGCGGCAACGGCCGTCGCCGTTAGCAACCGCACCACGTCGACGCTCCGGTCGCCACGGCCGTAGTTGCCGCCGGCGACGATGTCGTCGCGGTGGCGGTACCCGTCGCGCGCGCCCGTCGCCGCGAGCAACCGCACCATGCGCCTTTTGGCGTCATCTGGTCCAACACCACGTGAGACTAGGCTCTAAGGAAAGCTGTCTCGGGTGTGGACCAATCAACTTCAAGGACAGTGCATACATTATCAGAGTTGTGTTTTATTTGTGTCATCTGGTCCAACACCAAGTGAGACTAGGCTCTAAGGAGAGCTGTCTCGGGTGTGGACCAATCATCTTCAAGGACAGTGCACATACATTATCAGAGTTGTGTTTTTTTGTTTGCATTATGGCTGCAGGTATTGTGGTCAATGCAAACATGACTCCTCGTAAAAGAAGCGTCAGTTTTGTTGCCAGATAGAAAGGTTAAAAAACAATTATCATATTTTTTACTGGCAAATGAGGTTCCAATGGTGTAAATGCTTATCCCCGAGCTCTCATACTCTGATGGTGCATTGTCTTTGAGTTGTGTGCCTTTTGGCGTCATCTGGTCCAACACCATGTGAGACTAGGCTCTAGGGAAAGCTGTCTCGGGTGTGGACCAATCATTTTCAAGGACAGTGCATACATTATCAGAGTTGTGTTTTTATTTTTTTATTTTTTGTTTGCATTATGACTGCAGGTATTGTGGTCTATGCAAAGCTGACTCCTTGTAAAAAATGCGTCAGTTTTGTTGCCCGATAGAAGGGTTAAAAAACAATTATCTACCGCACCACGTCGACGCTCCGGTCGCCACGGCCGTGGTTACCACGGCGACACCATCGCCGCTGCGTACCCTTCGCCGCGCCCGTCGCCGCGAGCAACCGTTGTCCGTCTCCCCCCCCCCCCCCCCCCCCNGTTCTCCGCAGACCACGTGCCGGAGCACTTACGTGACCCCTTCTACACGGACCAGTACGAGCAGGAGCACATCAAGCCTCCCGTGACGCGCCTGCTACTCACTGGGAGCTCTACTCTCAGGTGTGTGCAGCGCTTCTTTTAGTTTGGTGTCATCTGCCCCCCCCCCCCNACACCTCCGATTTGCATGGATGGCTACGTACGCACTGTGTGAAAGAAGGTCACACAGTACGTACACACGTGCATAGACTCGCACAGAGCCCCAGAGAATCACACAGTACGTACACACGTGCACAGACTCGCACAGAGCCCCAGAGAATCACACAGGGCAGTTCTGATTATCACGGCTGGCTACATACGTACTGTGTGAAAGAAGGTCACACCTTATGTACACACGTGCACAGACTCGCACAGAGCCCCAGAGATTCACACAGTACGTACACACGTGCACAGACTCGCACAGAGCCCCAGAGAATCACACAGTACGTACACACGTACATAGACTCGCACAGAGCCCCAGAGATTCACACAGTACGTACACACGTGCACAGACTCGCACTAGAGCCCCAGAGAATCACACAGTACGTACACACGTGCACAGACTCGCACAGAGCCCCAGAGATTCACACAGTACGTACACACGTGCATAGACTCGCACAGAGCCCCAGAGAATCACACAGTACGTACACACGTGCATAGACTCGCACAGAGCCCCAGAGATTCACACAGTACGTACACACGTGCACAGAGCTGTAGAGAATCGCACAGAGCCCCAGAGAATCACACAGCACGTACACACGTGCATAGACTCGCACAGAGCCCCAGAGATTCACACAGTACGTACACACGTGCATAGACTCGCACAGAGCCCCAGAGAATCACACAGTACGTACACACGTACATAGACTCGCACAGAGCCTCAGAGAATCACACAGTACGTACACACGTACATAGACTCGCACAGAGCCCCAGAGATTCACACAGTACGTACACACGTGCACAGACTCGCACTAGAGCCCCAGAGATTCACACAGTACGTACACACGTGCACAGACTCGCACAGAGCCCCAGAGATTCACACAGTATGTACACACGTGCATAGACTCGCACTAGAGCCCCAGAGAATCACACAGTACGTACACACGTGCATAGACTCGCACAGAGCCCCAGAGATTCACACAGTACGTACACACGTGCACAGACTCGCACAGAGCCCCAGAGATTCACACAGCACGTACACACGTGCATAGACTCGCACAGAGCCCCAGAGAATCACACAGTACGTACACACGTGCACAGACTCGCACAGAGCCCCAGAGAATCACACAGTACGTACACACGTGCACAGACTCGCACAGAGCCCCAGAGAATCACACAGTATGTACACACGTGCACAGACTCGCACAGAGCCCCAGATAATCACACAGTACGTACACACGTGCACAGACTCGCACAGAGCCCCAGAGAATCACACAGTACGTACACACGTGCACAGACTCGCACAGAGCCCCAGAGATTCACACAGTACGTACACACGTGCACAGACTCGCACAGAGCCCCAGATAATCACACAGTACGTACACACGTGCACAGACTCGCACAGAGCCCCAGAGAATCACACAGTACGTACACACGTGCACAGACTCGCACAGAGCCCTAGAGATTCACACAGTACGTACACACGTGCACAGACTCGCACAGAGCCCTAGAGATTCACACAGTACGTACACACGTGCACAGACTCGCACAGAGCCCCAGAGAATCACACAGTACGTACACACGTGCATAGACTCGCACAGAGCCCCAGAGATTCACACAGTACGTACACACGTGCATAGACTCGCACTAGAGCCCCAGAGAATCACACAGTACGTACACACGTGCACAGACTCGCACAGAGCCCCAGAGAATCACACAGTACGTACACACGTGCACAGACTCGCACAGAGCCCCAGAGATTCACACAGTATGTATACACGTGCATATACTCGCACAGAGCCCCAGAGATTCACACAGTACGTACACACGTGCACAGACTCGCACAGAGCCCCAGAGATTCACACAGTACGTACACACGTGCATAGACTCGCACAGAGCCCAGAGAATCACACAGTACGTACACACGTGCATAGACTCGCACAGAGCCCCAGAGATTCACACAGTACGTACACACGTGCACAGAGCTGTAGAGAATCGCACAGAGCCCCAGAGAATCACACAGCACGTACACACGTGCATAGACTCGCACAGAGCCCCAGAGAATCACACAGTACGTACACACGTACATAGACTCGCACAGAGCCTCAGAGAATCACACAGTACGTACACACGTACATAGACTCGCACAGAGCCCCAGAGATTCACACAGTACGTACACACGTGCACAGACTCGCACTAGAGCCCCAGAGATTCACACAGTACGTACACACGTGCACAGACTCGCACAGAGCCCCAGAGAATCACACAGTACGTACACACGTGCATAGACTCGCACAGAGCCCCAGAGAATCACACAGTACGTACACACGTGCATAGACTCGCACAGAGCCCCAGAGATTCACACAGTACGTACACACGTGCACAGACTCGCACAGAGCCCCAGAGATTCACACAGTACGTACACACGTGCACAGACTCGCACAGAGCCCCAGAGATTCACACAGTACGTACACACGTGCACAGACTCGCACAGAGCCCCAGAGAATCACACAGTACGTACACACGTGCACAGACTCGCACAGAGCCCCAGAGAATCACACAGTACGTACACACGTGCACAGACTCGCACAGAGCCCCAGAGATTCACACAGTATGTACACACGTGCATATACTCGCACAGAGCCCCAGAGATTCACACAGTACGTACACACGTGCATAGACTCGCACAGAGCCCTAGAGAATCGCACAGTACGTACACACGTGCATAGACTCGCACAGAGCCCCAGAGATTCACACAGTACGTACACACGTGCATAGACTCGCACATAGCCCTAGAGATTCACACAGTACGTACACACGTGCACAGACTCGCACAGAGCCCTAGAGAATCGCACAGTACGTACACACGTGCACAGACTCGCACAGAGCCCCAGAGATTCACACAGTACGTACACACGTGCACAGACTCGCACTAGAGCCCTAGAGAATCACACAGTACATACACACGTGCACAGACTCGCACTAGAGCCCTAGAGAATCACACAGTACGTACACACGTGCATAGACTCGCACAGAGCCCCAGAGAATCACACAGTACGTACACACGTGCACAGACTCGCACAGAGCCCCAGAGAATCACACAGTACGTACACACGTGCACAGACTCGCACAGAGCCCCAGAGATTCACACAGTATGTACACACGTGCATAGACTCGTACAGAGCCTAGAGAATCGCACAGTACGTACACACGTGCGCAGACTCGCACAGAGCCTCAGAGATTCACACAGGGCAGTTCTGATTAGCACGGCTGGCTACATACTCTTTGGTTCTTTCGGTAAAGTCACGTGGGTATAAAATAAAATAGATCACGACGTTTCGGGCGCAACACAAGCGTCCATCATCAGGTGTGAAAGCGTGGCCTGCTGCTGATGCAGACTGTCTTAAAAGGTTTGAAATGGGTGTAGCCCATGGGTCAAAAAGAACTGGCTGGGTCTAGTGATGTTAAAGTGAGAAATTGGCATGTAACTGGGCACAGCAGTAGCTATGTTAACGTGAGAGATTAGCATGATGTTAAAGTGAGGAATTGGCATGTAACTGGGCACAGCAGTAGCTATGATAATGTAAGAGATTAGCATAATGTTAAAGTGAGAAATTAGCATGTAACTGGGCACGGCAGTGGCTATGTTAATGTGAGAGATTAGCATGATGTTAAAGTGAGAAATTAGCATGTAACTGGGCACAGCAGTAGCTATGTTAATGTGAGAGATTAGCATGATGTTAATGTGAGAAATTAGCATGTAACTGGGTACGGCAGTAGCTATGATAATGTGAGAGATTAGCATGATGTTAAAGTGAGAAATTGGCATGTAACTGGGAACGGCAGTAGCTATGTTAATGTAAGAGATTAGCATAATGTTAAAGTGAGAAATTAGCATGTAACTGGGCACGGCAGTGGCTATGTTAATGTGAGAGATTAGCATGATGTTAAAGTGAGAAATTAGCATGTAACTGGGCACGGCAGTGGCTATGTTAATGTGAGAGATTAGCATGATGTTAAAGTGAGAAATTAGCATGTAACTGGGTACGGCAGTAGCTATGTTAATGTGAGAGATTAGCATGATGTTAAAGTGAGAAATTAGCATGTAACTGGGCACAGCAGTAGCTATGTTAATGTGAGAGATTAGCATGATGTTAATGTGAGAAATTAGCATGTAACTGGGTACGGCAGTAGCTATGATAATGTGAGAGATTAGCATGATGTTAAAGTGAGAAATTGGCATGTAACTGGGAACGGCAGTGGCTATGATAATGTGAGAGATTAGCATGATGTTAAAGTGAGAGATTGGCATGTAACTGGGTACGGCAGTAGCTATGATAATGTGAGAGATTAGCATGATGTTAAAGTGAGAAATTAGCATGTAACTGGGCACGGCAGGAGCTATGATAATGTGAGAGATTAGCATGATGTTAAAGTGAGAAATTAGCATGTAACTGGGCACGGCAGTAGCTATGATAATGTGAGCGATTAGCATGATATTAATGTGAGAAATTGGCATGTAACTGGGTACGGCAGTAGCTATGTTAATGTGAGAGATTAGCATGATGTTAAAGTGAGAAATTAGCATGTCACTGGTACGGCAGTAGCTATGTTAATGTGAGAGATTAGCATGATGTTAATGTGAGAAATTAGCATGTAACTGGGTACGGCAGTAGCTATGATAATGTGAGAGATTAGCATGATGTTAAAGTGAGAGATTAGCATGTAACTGGGCACAGCAGTAGCTATGTTAATGTGAGAGATTAGCATGATGTTAAAGTGAGAAATTGGCATGTAACTGGGAACGGCAGTGGCTATGATAATGTGAGAGATTAGCATGATGTTAAAGTGAGAGATTAGCATGTAACTGGGCACAGCAGTAGCTATGTTAATGTGAGAGATTAGCATGATGTTAATGTGAGAAATTGGCATGTAACTGGGTACGGCAGTAGCTATGATAATGTGAGAGATTAGCATGATGTTAAAGTGAGAAATTAGCATGTAACTGGGCACGGCAGGAGCTATGATAATGTGAGAGATTAGCATGATGTTAAAGTGAGAAATTAGCATGTAACTGGGCACGGCAGTAGCTATGATAATGTGAGCGATTAGCATGATATTAATGTGAGAAATTGGCATGTAACTGGGTACGGCAGTAGCTATGTTAATGTGAGAGATTAGCATGATGTTAAAGTGAGAAATTAGCATGTCACTGGGTACGGCAGTAGCTATGTTAATGTGAGAGATTAGCATGATGTTAATGTGAGAAATTAGCATGTAACTGGGTACGGCAGTAGCTATGATAATGTGAGAGATTAGCATGATGTTAAAGTGAGAAATTAGCATGTCACTGGGCACAGCAGTAGCTATTATAATGTGAGAGATTAGCATGATGTTAAAGTGAGAAATTAGCATGTAACTGGGCACGGCAGTGGCTATGTTAATGTGAGAGATTAGCATGATGTTAATGTGAGAAATTGCATGTAACTGGGCACGGCAGTAGCTATGTTAATGTGAGAGATTAGCATGATGTTAAAGTGAGAAATTGGCATATAACTGGGTACGGAAGTGGCTATGTTAATGTGAGAGATTAGCATGATGTTAATGTGAGAAATTGGCATGTAACTGGGTACGGCAGTAGCTATGATAATGTGAGAGATTAGCATGATGTTAAAGTGAGAAATTAGCATGTAACTGGGCACGGCAGTAGCTATGTTAATGTGAGAGATTAGCATGATGTTAAAGTGAGAAATTAGCATGTAACTGGTACGGCAGTAGCTATGTTAATGTGAGTGATTAGCATGATGTTAATGTGAGAAATTGGCATGTAACTGGGTACGGCAGTAGCTATGTTAATGTGAGAGATTAGCATGATGTTAAAGTGAGAAATTAGCATGTAACTGGGTACGGCAGTAGCTATGTTAATGTGAGAGATTAGCATGATGTTAATGTGAGAAATTGGCATGTAACTGGGTACGGCAGTAGCTATGATAATGTGAGAGATTAGCATGATGTTAAAGTGAGAAATTGGCATGTAACTGGGCACGGCAGTAGCTATGTTAATGTGAGAGATTAGCATGATGTTAAAGTGAGAAATTGGCATGTAACTGGGCACGGCAGTGGCTATGTTAATGTGAGAGATTAGCATGATGTTAATGTGAGAAATTGGCATGTAACTGGGCACAGCAGTAGCTATGTTAATGTGAGAGATTAGCATGATGTTAATGTGAGAAATTAGCATGTAACTGGGTACGGCAGTAGCTATGTTAATGTGAGTGATTAGCATGACGTTAAAGTGAGACATTGGCATGTAACTGGGTACGGCAGTAGCTATGATAATGTGAGAGATTAGCATGATGTTAAAGTGAGAAATTGGAATATAACTGGGTACGGAAGTGTCTATGTTAATGTGAGAGATTAGCATGATGTTAAAGTGAGAAATTGGCATATAACTGGGTACGGAAGTGTCTATGTTAATGTGAGAGATTAGCATGATGTTAATGTGAGAAATTGGCATGTAACTGGGCACGGCAGTGGCTATGTTAATGTGAGAGATTAGCATGATGTTAATGTGAGAAATTAGCATGTAACTGGGTACGGCAGTAGCTATGATAATGTGAGAGATTAGCATGATGTTAATGTGAGAAATTAGCATATAACTGGGTACGGCAGTGGCTATGTTAATGTGAGAGATTAGCATGATGTTAATGTGAGAAATTGGCATGTAACTGGGTACGGCAGTAGCTATGATAATGTGAGAGATTAGCATGATGTTAAAGTGAGAAATTAGCATGTAACTGGGCACAGCAGTAGCTATGATAATGTGAGAGATTAGCATGATGTTAAAGTGAGAAATTAGCATGTAACTGGGCACAGCAGTAGCTATGTTAATGTGAGTGATTAGCATGATGTTAAAGTGAGAATTAGCATGTAACTGGGCACAGCAGTAGCTATGTTAATGTGAGTGATTAGCATGACGTTAAAGTGAGACATTGGCATGTAACTGGGTACGGCAGTAGCTATGATAATGTGAGAGATTAGCATGATGTTAAAGTGAGAAATTGGCATGTAACTGGGCACGGCAGTAGCTATGATAATGTGAGAGATTAGCATGATGTTAAAGTGAGAAATTAGCATGTAACTGGGTACGGCAGTGGCTATGTTAATGTGAGAGATTAGCATGATGTTAATGTGAGAAATTGGCATGTAACTGGTACGGCAGTAGCTATGATAATGTGAGAGATTAGCTTGATGTTAAAGTGAGAAATTGGCATGTAACTGGGAACGGCAGTAGCTATGTTAATGTGAGAGATTAGCATGATGTTAATGTGAGAAATTAGCATGTAACTGGGTACGGCAGTAGCTATGATAATGTGAGAGATTAGCATGATGTTAAAGTGAGAAATTAGCATGTCACTGGGCACAGCAGTAGCTATTATAATGTGAGAGATTAGCATGATGTTAAAGTGAGAAATTAGCATGTAACTGGGCACGGCAGTGGCTATGTTAATGTGAGAGATTAGCATGATGTTAATGTGAGAAATTGGCATGTAACTGGGCACGGCAGTAGCTATGTTAATGTGAGAGATTAGCATGATGTTAAAGTGAGAAATTGGCATATAACTGGGTACGGAAGTGGCTATGTTAATGTGAGAGATTAGCATGATGTTAATGTGAGAAATTGGCATGTAACTGGGTACGGCAGTAGCTATGATAATGTGAGAGATTAGCATGATGTTAAAGTGAGAAATTAGCATGTAACTGGGCACGGCAGTAGCTATGTTAATGTGAGAGATTAGCATGATGTTAAAGTGAGAAATTAGCATGTAACTGGGTACGGCAGTAGCTATGTTAATGTGAGTGATTAGCATGATGTTAATGTGAGAAATTGCATGTAACTGGGTACGGCAGTAGCTATGTTAATGTGAGAGATTAGCATGATGTTAAAGTGAGAAATTAGCATGTAACTGGGTACGGCAGTAGCTATGTTAATGTGAGAGATTAGCATGATGTTAATGTGAGAAATTGGCATGTAACTGGGTACGGCAGTAGCTATGATAATGTGAGAGATTAGCATGATGTTAAAGTGAGAAATTGGCATGTAACTGGGCACGGCAGTAGCTATGTTAATGTGAGAGATTAGCATGATGTTAAAGTGAGAAATTGGCATGTAACTGGGCACGGCAGTGGCTATGTTAATGTGAGAGATTAGCATGATGTTAATGTGAGAAATTGGCATGTAACTGGGCACAGCAGTAGCTATGTTAATGTGAGAGATTAGCATGATGTTAATGTGAGAAATTAGCATGTAACTGGGTACGGCAGTAGCTATGTTAATGTGAGTGATTAGCATGACGTTAAAGTGAGAATTGGCATGTAACTGGGTACGGCAGTAGCTATGATAATGTGAGAGATTAGCATGATGTTAAAGTGAGAATTGGAATATAACTGGGTACGGAAGTGTCTATGTTAATGTGAGAGATTAGCATGATGTTAAAGTGAGAAATTGGCATATAACTGGGTACGGAAGTGTCTATGTTAATGTGAGAGATTAGCATGATGTTAATGTGAGAAATTGGCATGTAACTGGGCACGGCAGTGGCTATGTTAATGTGAGAGATTAGCATGATGTTAATGTGAGAAATTAGCATGTAACTGGGTACGGCAGTAGCTATGATAATGTGAGAGATTAGCATGATGTTAATGTGAGAAATTAGCATATAACTGGGTACGGCAGTGGCTATGATAATGTGAGAGATTAGCATGATGTTAATGTGAGAAATTGGCATGTAACTGGGTACGGCAGTAGCTATGATAATGTGAGAGATTAGCATGATGTTAAAGTGAGAAATTAGCATGTAACTGGGCACAGCAGTAGCTATGATAATGTGAGAGATTAGCATGATGTTAAAGTGAGAAATTAGCATGTAACTGGGCACAGCAGTAGCTATGTTAATGTGAGTGATTAGCATGATGTTAAAGTGAGAAATTAGCATGTAACTGGGCACAGCAGTAGCTATGTTAATGTGAGTGATTAGCATGACGTTAAAGTGAGACATTGGCATGTAACTGGGTACGGCAGTAGCTATGATAATGTGAGAGATTAGCATGATGTTAAAGTGAGAAATTGGCATGTAACTGGGCACGGCAGTGGCTATGTTAATGTGAGAGATTAGCATGATGTTAATGTGAGAAATTAGCATGTAACTGGGTACGGCAGTAGCTATGATAATGTGAGAGATTAGCATGATGTTAATGTGAGAAATTAGCATATAACTGGGTACGGCAGTGGCTATGATAATGTGAGAGATTAGCATGATGTTAATGTGAGAAATTGGCATGTAACTGGGTACGGCAGTAGCTATGATAATGTGAGAGATTAGCATGATGTTAAAGTGAGAAATTAGCATGTAACTGGGCACAGCAGTAGCTATGATAATGTGAGAGATTAGCATGATGTTAAAGTGAGAAATTAGCATGTAACTGGGCACAGCAGTAGCTATGTTAATGTGAGTGATTAGCATGATGTTAAAGTGAGAAATTAGCATGTAACTGGGCACAGCAGTAGCTATGTTAATGTGAGTGATTAGCATGACGTTAAAGTGAGACATTGGCATGTAACTGGGTACGGCAGTAGCTATGATAATGTGAGAGATTAGCATGATGTTAAAGTGAGAAATTGGCATGTAACTGGGCACGGCAGTAGCTATGATAATGTGAGAGATTAGCATGATGTTAAAGTGAGAAATTAGCATGTAACTGGGTACGGCAGTGGCTATGTTAATGTGAGAGATTAGCATGATGTTAATGTGAGAAATTGGCATGTAACTGGGTACGGCAGTAGCTATGATAATGTGAGAGATTAGCTTGATGTTAAAGTGAGAAATTGGCATGTAACTGGGAACGGCAGTAGCTATGTTAATGTGAGAGATTAGCATGATGTTAATGTGAGAAATTGGCATGTAACTGGGCACGGAAGTGGCTGTGAGAATGTCAGAGATTAGCATGATGTTAATGTGAGAAATTAGCATGTAACTCTCTCTCTCATCTCTCTCATCTCTCACTCACCTCTCTCTCTCATCTCTCTCATCTCTCACCTCTCTCCCTTCTCGCTCCTCTCGCTCTCCGCGTGGCCTGCTCTCCGGGCCCTGCGCCCCGCGTAGGTTTGCCTGCTGGTGATGCGCGGGGCGGTGGCGGTGGCGGCGGCGGCGACAGGGTCCCCACCGCGGGTCCCGGCGGGGGCCACGGGGCCGTTGTGCGGGCTCTGGCTGACAAGGGCCTTCACGTGGTGGGCGGCGGTGCGGGGGAGACACCCATCACGGAGGACGACCTGGCACACACGCCCATCAACATGGTGAGAGGATGCAGCCACCACGACAATCGGGTGGCGTTCAACTTAAAACATTTTATTTTGTCTTTTTGTCCTGCTAGCTTTACTACCCGGCTTCGCCCGAGACTTGGATTCTTGTCCTCAATTAATCCGCGCCGATGACGGGGAGGGCAGTCGAGGATAACTCGGAATCGCGGAGAATCCCAAAATATCCATCGCAGGAGGTCGTCGTGGGTTCGATCCTGACCCTGACGACGCCTGCTGCTGTATATTTGGAGTTTGCGGTGTCTCTCTCTCATTAGTATCACGGAGGATGACCTCGCACACACCCATCAACATGGTGAGCGGCTGCGGCGACCACGACAATCGGGTGGCGTTCAACTTAAAACATTTTATTTTGTATTTTTGTCCTACTTGCTGTACTACCCGGCTTCGCTCGAGACTTGGATTCTTAGTAGTAGGTTTTAAAATATTTTATTTTGTATTTTTGTCCTACTTGCTGTACTACCCGGCTTCGCCCGAGACTTGGATTCTTAGCAGTAGGTTTTAAAACATTTTATTTTTGTCCTACTTCCTGTACTACCCGGCTTTGCCCGAGACTTGGATTCTTAGCAGTAGGTTTTAAAACATTTTATTTTGTATTTTTGTCCTGCTTGCTGTACTACCCGGCTTCGCCCGAGACTTGGATGGGTCTCTGTGCGTCTCTGTGGGTCTCTATGAGTATGGGTCTGTGGGACTCTGTGGGTCTCTGTGGGTCTCTATAAGTATGGGCCTCTGAGTAGGGGTCTCTGTGGGTCTCTGTGAGTATGGGTCTGTGGGTCTCTGTGGGTCTATAAGTATGGGCCTCTGAGTATGGGTCTCTGTGGGTCTCTGTGGGTCTCTATAAGTATGGGCCTCTGAGTATGGGTCTCTGTGGGTATGGGTCTCTATGGGTGTCTGTGGGTCTCTATAAGTATGGGCCTCTGAGTATGGGTCTCTGTGGGTCTCTGTGGTCTCTGTTGGTCTTTATGAGTGGATCTCTGTTGGTCTCTGTTGGCCGCTATGAGTGGATTTCTGTGGGTCTCTGTTGGTCTCTATGAGTGGATCTCTGTGGGTCTCTGTGGGTCTATGAGTGGATTTCTGTGGGTCTCTGTGGTCTCTGTGGGTCTCTATGAGTCTATGGAAACATGCGTTTTTGGATGTCGCTGTACATTTCCGCACGACGACGATGATGATGATGGCGATGATGACGATGATGACGACGACGATGACGACGATGATGATGATGACGACGATGACGACGNTGACGATGATGACGATGATGATGACGATGACGACGACGACGATGATGACGATGATGATGATGACGACGATGATGACGATAAAGATGATGACGATGACGACGACGACGATGATGATGATGGCGATGATGATGATGATGACGATGACGACGATGACGACGATGATGACGACGAATTGACGATGATGACGATGACGNTGATGACGATGATGATGACGACGATGACGACGATGACGACGACGACGATGATGACGATGATGACGACGACGACGATGATGATGATGACGATGATGATGATGATGATGACTACGATGATGATGATGACGATGATGATGATGACGACGATGATGATGATGACGATGATGATGACGATGACGATGATGATGATGACGATGATGATGATGACGACGACGACGATGATGATGATGACGATGATGATGATGACGATGACGATGATGATGATGACGACGACGACGATGACGACGACGATGATGACGAGGATGATGATCATCGGCCACTTCATTGTCATTTGCGATTGCCGGGGTTCGCTACCGATAAAGAGCTCCACAGTGGCTCGGATTGGGGGCCTTACCTCCCTTTAAGAGTGTGCTCCTAATCTCAGCTCGTCACCTGTATAAAAGACACCTGGGAGCCAGAAATCTTTCTGATTGAGAGGGGGTCAAATACTTATTTCCCTCATTAAAATGCCAATCAATTTATAACATTTTTGACATGCGTTTTTCTGGATTTTGTTGTTGTTATTCTGTCTCTCACTGTTCAAATGAACCTACCGTTAAAATGATAGACTGATCATTTCTTTGCCGATGGGCAAACGTACAAAATCAGCAGGGATCAAATACTTTTTTGGCCTCCCTGTACAAAATAGTTGTGAAACATTTCGATTTAAAGCTTTCGTGACTGCAGGGATTCATCTTCTTGGTTCTTTCGGTAAAGTCACGTAGAATGGAAATAATAAAGTAATAAAATAAAACATAATAATATTTTATTATGTTTTATTTTATTATTTTTTTATTTGCATTCTACGTGACTTTACCGAAAGAACCAAGAAGATGAGTCGTGAAACAGTCACAGATTGACCGAAATGATTGACAGATGCTGCACCACCACCACCACACCACCTGTGCTCCCCACTATGATTTTGTTACGCCGGGCCATGAGGGGGGGGGTGCGGGGGGGGGCGGGGGTGGGGGAGTGCCGGGGGGCTTTTGCCGCCCGTCATTCTCCTCGTGCCCCCCTCCCTCGCGGCACGCGTGTAATCCCGGCGCGTGCCGGCAGAGCTTTTTGCTTTGTTGAAAACGCGCCGATGTCACCGGGGGTGAAGCGACCCCGGTGAGAGGGGGACGGCGGGGGGGGGCTGCTGGCACGAACACTATCAGCGCCGGCGCATTCTTCCGACTCTCTGTGGGTCTCTCTAGCGGGTCTTTTTTACTCTCTCTCTCACTCTCTCGTCCTGAATTCCCCACGGAACGTGTCGCCGGGCTCCCGAGATGAGCGCTCACTCTCTATGAGTATGGGTCTCTATGAGTATGGGTCTCTGTGAGTCTGTGAGTGTGGGTCTCTGTGAGTGTGGGTCTCTGAGTGTGGGTCTCTGTGGGTCTCTGTGAGTGGGTCTCTGTGGTCTCTATGAGTGGGTCTCTGTGGGTCTCTGAGTGTGGGTCTCTGTGAGTATGGGTCTTTGTGGGTCTCTATGAGTGGGTCTCTGTGGGTCTCTGTGAGTGTGGGTCTCTGTGGGTCTCTATGAGTGTGGGTCTCTGAGTATGGGTCTCTGAGTGTCTCTGTGGGTCTCTGAGTGTGGGTCTCTGAGTGTGTCTCTGTGGGTCTGTNAGTCTCTGTGGGTCTGTGTGGGTCTCTGTGTAGACTCTGTGGGTCTGTGGGTCTGAGTCTCTGTGGGTCTGTCTCTGTGGGTCTCTGTGGGTCTCTGTGGGTCTCTGTGGGTCTCTGTGTCTCTGTGGGTGTCTGTGGGTCTCTGTGTCTCTGTGGGTCTCTGTGAGTGTGGGTCTCTGTGGGTCTCTGAGTGTGGGTGCTCTATGAGTGTGGGTTTCTGTGGGTCTCTGTGAGTGGGTCTCTGTGGGTCTCTATGATGGGTCTCTGGGTCTCTGAGTGTGGGTCTCTGTGAGTGTGGGTTTCTTTGGGTCTCTATGAGTGTGGGTCTCTGTGGGTCTCTATGGTCTCTATGGGTCTCTGTNTCTCTGTNGTCTCGATGAGNGTGGGTCTGAGTGTGCAGGTAGACTCTGTGGGTCTGAGTCTCTGAGTGTCTGTGGGTCTCTGAGTGTGTCTCTGTGAGTGTGGGTCTCTGAGTGTGGGTCTCTGTGGGTCTCTATGAGTGTGATGGTCTCTGAGTCTCTGTGGGTCTCTGTGGGTCTCTGTNAGTGTNGGTCTCTGTGGGTCTCTGTGGGGTCTCTGTGGGTCTCTGTGAGTGTGTACATCTCTGTGGGTCTCTGAGTGTGGGTCTCTATGAGTGTGGGTTTCTGTGGGTCTCTGTGGGTCTCTTTGAGTGGGTGCTCTGTGGGTCTCTATGAGTGGGTCTCTGGGTCTCTGAGTGTGGGTCTCTGTGAGTGTGGGTTTCTGTGGGTCTCTATGAGTGTGGGTCTCTGTGGGTCTCTATGAGTATGTGTGGTCTCTATGAGTATGAGTCTCTGTGGGTCTCTGAGTACTGAGTCTCTGTGGGTCTCTGAGTATGAGTCTCTGTGGGTCTCTGAGTGTGGGTCTCTGGGTCTCTCTACGTGGGTCTATGAGNGTGGGTCTCTGTGGGTCTCNGAGTGTGGGTCTCTGTGAGTGTGGGTCTCTGAGTGTGGGTCTCTGTGGGTCTCTGAGTATGAGTCTTTGTGGGTCTCTATGAGTATGAGTCTTGTGGGTCTCTATGAGTGTGGGTCTCTGTGGGTCTCTATGAGTGGGTCTCTGTGGGTCTCTGAGTGTGGGTCTCTGAGTGTGGGTCTCTGTGTAGTGTGAGTCTCTGTGAGTGTGACTCTGTGGGTCTCTATGAGTGTGGGTCTCTGTAGGTACTATGAGTATGAGTCTCTGTGGNTCTCTATGAGACTATGAGTCTCTGTGGGTCTCTCTGAGTATGAGTCTCTGGTCTCTATGAGTGTGGGTCTCTGTGGGTCTCTATGAGTGGGTCTCTGTGGTCTCTGAGTGTGGGTCTCTGTGAGTNTGGGTCTCTGTGGATCTNTAGAGNGTGGGTCTCTGTGGGCGTCTATGAGTGGGTCTCTGTGGGTCTCTGTGAGTGTGGGTCTCTGTGGGTCTCTGTGAGTGTGGGTCTCTGTGGAATATATTAATATATAGTAGTGTATAGTAGTGTATAGTAATATAGAGTGTATAGTAATATAGTGTGTATAGTATATGTAGTGTAAGTAATATAGTAGTGTATAGATATAGAGTTATAGTTATAGTAGTGTATAGTAATATAGTAGTATAGTAGCGTATAGTAATTTAGTAGTGTATAGTAATATAGTAGTGTATAGTAATATAGTAGTGTATAGTAATATAGTAGTATAAAGCTGTGCACGTGTCGTTCCTCGACCTTGAAAAGGCATTTGACAGGGTCCCCCACGACCTCATCTGGCACTCGCTTCGATCCATGGAGTCCTGAAACCTACGTGCATTGGGTGCAACTCCTATACAAGAACGTCACCAGTGCAGTCAGGTGTGCAGTGGGCATATCACCGCCATTTCCATCAGCGTTGGAGTGCACCAAGGATCGGCCCTGTCACCACTCCTGTTTATCCTGTGCATGGACACGATCACTGCCGACCTGCACACGCCCCTCCATGGTCAATTCTCTACGCGGATGACGTCCTCCTCTCAGATGAAGAGAGAGGAGAAGTGGAAAGACAAACGCGCCTGTGGAAGGAACGTTTGGACGAAAACGGGATGAGGTTCAACATCAAAAAGACGGAGTATATGGAGTGTGGCCCCAAACCGACGGCACCATCAGTATTGACGGAGAAGATCTGAAGAAAGTGACGGACTTTAAGTACCTGGGCTCCACCATCAGCTCAGATGGTAGCATCACGACTGATGTGAGGTCACGAGTCAATGCGGCGTGGATGAAATGGAGGCAAGTCACCGGAGTCCTCTGTGATCGGAAAATGCCGGATAGGCTGAAGGGAAAAATATACAAGACCATCGTCCGACCGGTGGCACTCTATGGATCCGAGTGCTGGCCAGCCACAACTGTACACGAACAAGCTCTCCACACCATGGAGATGAGGATGCTCAGATGGAGCCTCGGGCTCACTCGATGGGATTGTGTCAGGAACGAAGACGTTCGGAAGCGACTTGGTGTGGCCCCCATTGCGGACAAGATGCTTGAGGCAAGACTTCGGTGGTACGGCCATGTGATGCGAAGTGAAGAGTCATCAGTGGCCAAGACTGCCGTGCGTATTGAGCCAGAGGGCCGCCGTCCACGCGGACGTCCGAAGAAGCGATGGATGGACCGAATAAAGGAAGACATGAAGACGGTCAACGCATCCCCCGAAGATGCCCTGGACCGAGCCAAATGGAGAAGACAATGCCGAAAAGCGGACCCTGCGCCACAGCGGAACAACGCTAGAAGAAGAAGAGAGCGTATAGTAATATAGTAGTGTGTAATATAGTAGCGTATAGTAATATATAGTATAGTAGTGTATAGTAATATAGTAGTGTATAGTATATAGTAGCGTATAGTAATATGTATGTATAGTGTATAGTAGTGTATAGTATATAGTAGTGTATAGTAATTTAGTAGTATATAGTATGTATAGTAGTAATAGTAATGTATAGTAGTGTATAGTATTAGTAGTATTAGTAGTATAGTAGTGTATAGTAATTTAGTAGTATATAGTAGTGTATACGAACATTGCATATCTACACTCGTCTAGGCGAACAACACAAACCTTCGCCAATCTGCGTTCCCGCGGGGGATGCCCGAACCGAACCACCACCCCGCCGCATCCTCCGACACACGCTGTCGCTCACGAACGGTTTAACGGAGCGTCCGTGTGCCTGCCCGCGTGACCAGGTGGCTCACCTGGTGACGCGGGTCTCTATGAGCGTGGGTCTCTGTAGGAACGGTTTAACGGAGCGTCCGTGTGGCCGCGTGATCAGGTGGCTCACCTGGTGACGCGGGTCTCTATGAGCGTGGGTCTCTGTAGGAACGGTTTAACGGAGCGTCCGTGTGCCCGCCGCGTGACCAGGTGGCTCACCTGGTGACGCGGGTCTCTATGAGCGTGGGTCTCTGTAGGAACGGTTTAACGGAGCGTCCGTGTGCCCGCCCGCGTGATCAGGTGGCTCACCTGGTCATGCGGGTCTCTTTGAGCGTGGGTCTCTGTAGGAACGGTTTAACGGAGCGTCCGTGTGCCCGCCCGCGTGACCAGGTGGCTCACCTGGTCATGCGGGTCTCTATGAGCGTGGGTCTCTGTAGGAACGGTTTAACGGAGCGTCCGTGTGCCCGCCCGCGTGACCAGGTGGCTCACCTGGTCACACGGGTCTCTGTAGGAACGGTTTAACGGAGCGTCCGTGTGCCCGCCCGCTGGTCAGGTGGCTCACCTGGTCACGCGGGTTTCTATGAGCGTGGGTCTCTGTAGGAACGGTTTAACGGAGCGTCCGTGTGCCGCCCGCGTGATCAGGTGGCTCACCTGGTCATGCGGGTCTCTATGAGCGTGGGTCTCTGTAGGAACGGTTTAATGGAGCGTCCGTGTGCCCGCCCGCGTGATCAGGTGGCTCACCTGGTCTGCGGGTCTCTATGAGCGTGGGTCTCTGTAGGAACGGTTTAACGGAGCGTCNGTGTGCCCGCCCGCGTGATCAGGTGGCTCACCTGGTCACACGGGTCTCTATGAGCGTGGGTCTCTGTAGGAACGGTTTAACGGAGCGTCCGTGTGCCCGCCCGCGTGGTCAGGTGGCTCACCTGGTCACACGGGTCTCTATGAGCGTGGGTCTCTGTAGGAACGGTTTAACGGAGCGTCCGTGTGCCCGCCCGCGTTGTCAGGTGGCTCACCTGGTCACACGGGTCTCTATGAGCGTGGGTCTCTGTAGGAACGGTTTAACGGAGCGTCCGTGTGCCCGCCCGCGTGGTCAGGTGGCTCACCTGGTCACACGGGTCTCTATGAGCGTGGGTTTCTGTAGGAACGGTTTAACGGAGCGTCCGTGTGCCCGCCCGCGTGGTCAGGTGGCTCACCTGGTCACGCGGGTTTCTATGAGCGTGGGTCTCTGTAGGAACGGTTTAACGGAGCGTCCGTGTGCCCGCCGCGTGATCAGGTGGCTCACCTGGTCATGCGGGTCTCTATGAGCGTGGGTCTCTGTAGGAACGGTTTAACGGAGCGTCCGTGTGCCCGCCCGCGTGATCAGGTGGCTCACCTGGTCATGCGGGTCTCTTTGAGCGTGGGTCTCTGTAGGAACGGTTTAACGGAGCGTCCGTGTGCCCGCCCGCGTGGTCAGGTGGCTCACCTGGTGACGCGGGTCTCTATGAGCGTGGGTCTCTGTAGGAACGGTTTAACGGAGTGTCCGTGTGCCCGCCNGCGTGGTCAGGTGGCTCACCTGGTCATGCGGGTCTCTTTGAGCGTGGGTCTCTGTAGGAACGGTTTAACGGAGCGTCCGTGTGCCCGCCGCGTGGTCAGGTGGCTCACCTGGTCATGCGGGTCTCTATGAGCGTGGGTCTCTGTAGGAACGGTTTAACGGAGCGTCCGTGTGCCCGCCCGCGTGACCAGGTGGCTCACCTGGTCACGGGTCTCTATGAGCGTGGGTCTCTGTAGGAACGGTTTAACGGAGCGTCCGTGTGCCTGCCCGCGTGACCAGGTGGCTCACCTGGTGACGCGGGTCTCTATGAGCGTGGGTCTCTGTAGGAACGGTTTAACGGAGCGTCCGTGTGCCCGCCCGCGTGACCAGGTGGCTCACCTGGTCACGCGGGTCTCTGTAGGAACGGTTTAACGGAGCGTCCGTGTGCCCGCCCGCGTGACCAGGTGGCTCACCTGGCTCTGATGGACGCGCTGATGATGGCGGTGGCGGTGGAGATGATGAGCGTGGAGCGCGTGGTGGCGGCCGTGCAGCGCTTCTCCACGTTCTCCGCCTCGCAGGAGCTGCCCTACGGCCTGGAAGACGCCATGCTCTTCTGGATCAACAAGGTGAGCGTACGGGGTGGCGAGGGTAACGCACACAGGTACGCGCTGGGGTACGTGGAAACCAGAGTCGCAAACGGGTTTTGATTCCTTACCCGTACCTGTACCCGCCGCACCAGGGTCGCAAATGGGTACCCGTACCCGGCCGTACCCGTACCCACACTCATTATTTTATTATTTCCCTTCTACGTGATGACTTTACCGAAAGAACCAAGAAGATGAATCCCTGCTGCAGTCACGAAAGCTTTAAATCGAAATTTTCAATACTTATATGGGACTTTCGCTTTTCATTGTTAAAAGAACGGGATAATTCACACGCGCGTGAATTCACAGAGGCCACGCTGCCGATCCTTGTCGTTGCGTGCAGGTGAACATGAAGATGCGCGAGATTGTGGAGGCCGAGTGGAAACTGCGACAGAGATCGGAGTCGCCTGCCCACCACAAGGTAACGGCTCGCCGGAGACGTGCCAGTCGTCGCCAAACACCGTGCGGGATGGGTACACCCGCAACGCCGACGCCACCGCCATGCCGTGCGAACATCACTACCACCATCACCAGCTGCTACTGCTACTACCGTACAATTACCACCACCAGCTGCTACTGCTACTACCGTACAAATACCACCATCACCAGCTACAATACTACTGCCGTGCAACATCACTACCACCATCACCAGCTACTACTACTACCGTACAATTATCACCATCNCCAGCTGCTACTACTACTACCGTACAACTACCACCATCACCATCACCAGCTACAATACTACTGCGGTGTGAACATCACTACCACCATCACCAGCTACTACTACTGCCGTACAACTACCACCATCACCAGCTGCTACTACTACTATACAACTACCACCATCACCAGCTGCTACTACTACTACCGTACAACTACCACCATCACCAGCTACTACTACTACTACTACTATACAACTACCACCATCACCAGCTACTACTACTACTATACAACTACTACCATCACCAGCTGCTACTACTACTATACAACTACCACCATCACCATCACCAGCTGCTACTACTACTACCGTACAACTACCACCATCACCAGCTACTACTACCGTACAACTACCACCATCACCACCAGCTACTACTACTACTANTACTACAACTACCACCATCACCAGCTGCTACTACTACTATACAACTACCACCATCACCAGCTACTACTACTACTATACAACTACCACCATCACCAGCTGCTACTACTACTGCCGTACAACTACCACCATCAACACCACCAGCTACTACTACTACTACTNTACAACTACCACCATCACCAGCTACTACTACTACCGTACAACTACCACCATCACCAGCTGCTACTACTACTATACAACTACCACCATCACCAGCTACTACTACTACTACTANAACTACCACCATCACCAGCTGCTACTACTACTACTGCCNTACAACTACCACCATCACCATCACCAGCTACTACTACTACTATACAACTACCACCATCACCAGCTACTACTACTACTATACAACTACCACCATCACCAGCTACTACTACTATACAACTACCACCATCACCAGCTGCTACTACTACCGTACAACTACCACCATCACCATCACCAGCTGCTACTACTACTACTATACAACTACCACCATCACCAGCTACTACTACTACTACCGTACAACTACCACCATCACCAGCTGCTACTACTACTACCGTACAACTACCACCATCACCAGCTACTACTACTATACAACCGTACCACCATCACCAGCTACTACTACTACTATACAACTACCACCACCAGCTGCTACTACTACTANCGTACAACTACCACCATCACCAGCTGCTACTACTACTATACAACTACCACCATCACCAGCTACTACTACTACTGCCGTACAACTACCAACACCACCAGCTGCTACTACTACTACCGTACAACTACCACCATCACCAGCTACTACTACTACCGTACAACTACCACCATCACCAGCTGCTACTACTACTACTACTACCGTACAACTACCAACACCACCAGCTGCTACTACTACTACCGTACAACTACCACCATCACCAGCTACTACTACTATACAACTACCACCATCACCAGCTACTACTACTACTATACAACTACCACCATCACCATCACCAGCTACTACTACTATACAACTACCACCATCACCAGCTACTACTACTACTGCCGTACGAACATCACTTGTTTTGCGCTGTACGGAGCCCACCATGCTAACGAGAGGTGTGCGGGTTGAAGGACAATAAATTAACGCAAAGATTGTAACCAAACCAGCACCAGTATAGATACGAAGAACCATCAGCACCACCAGTTAGCACTACCGTACAACCACTACCAGCTACTACACACACAGTACACACACAGTACACACACACAGTACACACACACACAGTACACACACACCGACAGTNCACACACACAGTACACACAGTACACACACAGTACACACACCACACACACACACAGTACACACACACACACCACACACACACACACACAGTACACACACAACACACACAGTACACACACACACACACACACCATACACACACCACACACACCATAACACCACACACACAACACACCACAACACACACACCACACACACACACCACACACACCACACACACACCACACACACAGTTCACACACTACACACACACACACACACCACACACACACCACACACACCCACACACACACCACACACACACACACCACACACACCACACACACCACCACACACACAGTTCACACACTACACACACAGTACACACACAACACACACACCACACACACCCCACACACACACCACACACACACACACACCACACACAGTACACACACTACACACACACACCACACACACACACACACACACCACACACACACCACACACACACCACACACCACACACACACACACACACAGTACACACACACACACTNCACACACACACCACACCCACACACACACNACACACACCATACACCACACACACACCACACACACACACACACACNACACACACACCACACACACCACACACCACACACAATACACACACAGCACACACCACACACAGTACACACACCACTACACACACACCACACACACACCACACACAGTACACACACACCACACACACACCACACACACACACCACACACACACCACACACAAACCACACCNCCACACACACCACACACACACCACACACACAGTTCACACACTACACACACAGTACACACACACCACACACACACCACACACACCCCACACACACACACACACACACANACCACACACACACAACCACACCACACACACAGTTCACACACTACACACACAGTACACACACACCCACACACACCACACACACCACACACCACACACACCACACCCACACACAGTACACAANACAACACCCCACACACACACCACACACACCACACANACACACACACCACACACACACACACACACCACACACACACACAAACACCACCACACACACACACNCACACACAGTCACACACACACACACACACACNACACACACACNACTGGACACACCCACACACACCACACACACACTCACACACACCACACACACACCACACACCCACACACACACCACACACACACCACACACACAGTACACACACACACACTACACACACACACACACACACACACACACACCACACACACCCACACACACACCACACATACACACACACACCAACACCACACACACACCACACACACACAACACACACACAGCACACACACCACACAACACACACCACACAACACACACACAACACCACACAACACACACTACACACACACCACACACACAGCACACACACAGTACACACTCCACATCTTTGCCGCACCTCGCCACCACCCGCTCCACTCTCTGCGTGCGTGTTTCACGCCCCCCCCCCCCCCTAACGCTTTTCTCTCCTCCCCCGCCGACCTCGGCTTTTGCTCGGGCAGTCTCCCTCCAAGTGGTACTGGAAGCTGGTGCCAGTAAGTGCGGTGCCCGTGCCACACGGAGGAACCGACCGCTTCACCGCTTGCGCGCTCACGGCCCTCACCGCCGCCCATCCTCAGCCACCCCACCCACCCCCCCNGTCCATTCGTGTCCGTCGAATCGGTGGCAGTCTCCCCCCCCCCCCCCNGATACCACACCACCCCCACCCCTGGCCACCCGACCTTTGTGTAGGTACACGCGCGTGTGGGCTTGTCAGAGGTCGCAACCGGGTACCCGATACCCGTACCTTACCCGGTACCCGTGCCCGGCCGGGTCGGGTACGGGTACCCGTTTGTGACCCTGGTGCGGCCGGTACGGGTAGGCCGTGAGTCACTGGTGAGTAACTTTCGATTTAAAGCTTTCGTGACTGCAGGATTCATCTTCTTGGTTCTTTCGGTAAAGTCACGTGACTCTACCGAACGAACAAGAAGATGGTGAGTAACTGTTTGTCACTCATTTCCCAACGTCTTGTCTCTTCTCACAATTCAAGTTCCTAGAATCAACCCACCCGCGCCTGCAACTGGCTTCATCCAGAGGTCCCAATCGGGTACCCGATACCCGTCTACCCGTACCCGGCTACAGGTACGGGTACCCGTTTGCGACCCTGGTGCGGCCGGGTACGGGTAAGGAATCAAAACCCGTTTGCGACCTCTGGTGTAGGAGCCAGTTTTTAGCTCTGAAGGGACAAAAGACAGCTCACGGATGGCTATCATGATGGAAATTATGGAAACACAAATGTACAGATGCAGCAGGCGTCAGGGTCCGGATCAACCCACGACCTCCTGCACACCAGGCGAGGGAGTTAACATCTCCTAGCCACGTGATGATGGTGATGAGAGAGACACACAAGCTCAAATATACAGCAGGCATCAGGGTCGGGATGGCACCCACGACCTCCTGTATACCAGGTGAGTTAGTTAACATCTCCTAGCCACCGTGATGATGGTGATGAGAGAGATACGCAAACTCCAAAGATGCAGCAGGCATCGGCTCGGGATTGAACCACGACCTCCTGCATACCGGGCGAGGGAGTCAACATCTACCCCGGACCACCGTAGTTGAGGCGGGAGCGCGGATAACGCACGCCGGACAAAGTTTTAAAACACACGGTGGTGGCTCACTCACCAAGAGCAGTATCCATCGAGGCTCGTGTTTACTTTATACCTGCTCAGCTTCCAAGAGAGAGATGAGCAGATCGGGTGCATTCCTGACCCCAATTCCTGCCCCAATTCTGCCCCATTTCTGCCCCAATTACTGCCCAACAGACACACGCAGACACACGTGCACACGCAGACACACGTGCACACGCAGACACACGCAGACACACGTGCACACGCAGACACACGCAGACACACGCAGACACACGTGCAGACGCAGACACACGTGCAGACACACGTGCAGACACACGCAGACACGTAGACACGTGCGCACATGCGCACACGGAGACTCGTAAACACACGTGCACAAGCAGACACACACCCAGACACACGTAGACACGCAGACACACGTGTACACGCAGACACACGCGCACACGGAGACTCGTAAACACACGTGCACAAGCAGACACACGTAGACACGCAGACACACGTAGACACGCAGACACACGTGTACACGCAGACACACGCGCACACGGAGACTCGTAAACACACGTGCACAAGCAGACACACGCAGACACGTGCGCACACGCGCACACGCCAGCGAAACCCCCGCCATGAGCAGGGTCCGAACCCAGCGTTGGCCATCCTCCCCGCACCTCCCACTGCACATCCTCGTCAAATCACATCCCTCGCTCGCTCCCTCGCTCACTCGCTCAACTCCACCTGGGCACGCGAACTCCGGCGTGGTGGCCGGGCGGCACAGCACGACCCGGCACAGCACGGCACAGCACGGCACAGCACGGCACGACCCGGCGCTGCTCCCGCGGGGCGAGCTCCACCGACTGGCGGCACGGGGGGGAGGGGGGGTTCGCGTGGTCAGGGGTCTGGCAGCGGTTTTGTAAATCCCCTCTTCACTCCTCACTCCCTCGGCATCTGTGTTTCACCGCCACGCTGCTTCTGCCCAAGGTCGCAACCGGGTACCCGATACCGCCTACCCGTACCCGGCTGCCCGTACCCGGCCGGGTACGGGTAGCCGTTTGCGACCCTGGTGCGGCCGGGTACGGGTACGGGTAAGGAATCAAAACCCGTTTGCGACCTCTGTTCTGCCCTACCTTCCCACCTCTGCTCTTCCCCCCACACCCCCCCACTTTCACCACGTCAACGTGTTTTTGGCGCGTGTGCCGGGCACAAGCCACTTGGTGGCGAAGGGCGGTCGAGTCGCTGCGTGCGTGTTCAATGAGTTGTCGCGCGCGCCGATCGCTGACGTGCGTGCGTGTGTGCGTGCATGTGTGCGTGCGTGCTTGTGTGTGTGCGTGCTTGTGTGCGTGCGTGTGCGTGCGCGTGCGTGCTCGCGTGTGTGTGTGCTCGCGTGTGTGCGTGCGTGTGTGTGCGTGTGTGTGTGTGTGTGCGTGTGTGCACGTGCTTGTGTGCGTGCGTGTGTGTGCGTGTGTGTGCGTGTGTGCACGTGCTTGTGTGCGTGCGTGTGTGTGCGTGTGTGTGCGTGCGCGTGCCCAGCAGGTGCGCTACCGACGCGACGGGCCGCGCCAGCTCCCGTTCTTCCCGCAGCTCGAGTCTCTGCTGGCGGGGCTGTCCGACGGTGCCGCGCTAGCGGGCCTGCTGCACTACTACTGCCCCTCCCTGCTGCACTTGCAAGGTCATGCGCGTTGAAACGGTGGCCGAGGAGATGTTAGCTACCTCGCCCCCGGCATGCGGGAGGTCGTGGGTTCGAACCCGACCCTGGCGATGACTGCATCTCTCGTGGGCCGTGCGTGGGCCTCAACTTCCCGTGTAGGCCCGAGCGGGGGAGGGGGGGGCGGGTATTTGTTGGTGCCCATCACAACGCCGATGGGCACGTGGAAGGAACGGGGGGGCGGGGGGGGGCACGCAGACACACGCAGACACACGCAGACACACGTGCAAATGCAGACACGCGCGCACACGCAGACACACGCGCACACGCAGACACGTGCACACGCAGACACGCAGACACACGCAGACACACGCAGACACACGCAGACACACGTGCACGCAGACACACGCAGACACACGCACACGCAGACACACGCAGACACACGCAGACACACGCACACGCAGACACACGCAGACACACGCAGACACACGNACACGGACACACGCACACGCAGACACACGCAGACACACGCACACGCAGACACACACATGCACACGCAGACACGCACACGCAGACACACGCGCACACGCAGACACACGTGCACACGGAGACTCGTAGACACACGCAGACACACGCACACGCAGACACACGCAGACACACGCAGACACACGTGCACACGCAGACACACGCAGACACACGTGCACACGGAGACTCGTAGACACGCGCACACGCAGACACACGCAGACACACGGACACACGCAGACACACGTTCACACGCAGACACACACGTGCACACGCAGACACACGCAGAACGGGGGGGGGGGGGGGGGGGCGGCAGAGGTCCTGACGTGCGTGCGACGCTCTTGCCGTTGTTTCAGACGCGTACCTGCGGGAGGCGATGTCGGTGGCCGACAGCCTGCACAACCTGAGTGCCGTGCGGGCGCTGGCGACGGCGCACCTGGGCCACTGCTTCTACCTCACCCTGGAGGACGTTCTGTACGCGCCAGCCTGCCTCAAGGTGCCACAGTATATAGTGTAGTGTGTAGTGTAGTGTGTATAGTGTAGTGTGTGTAGTGTAGTGTGTAGTGTAGTGTGTGTCACTGTGTGCGTGTGTCACTGTGCGTGTGTCACTGTGTGTGTGTCACTGTGTGTGTGTCACTGTGTGTGTGCGTGTGTGTCACTGTGTGTGTGTCTGTCACCTGTGTGCNTGTCACTGTGTGTGTGTGTGTGTGTCACTGTGTGTGTCAATGTGTGCGTGTGTGTGTCAATGTGTGCGTGTGTGTGTCAATGTGTGCGTGTGTGTGTCACTGTGTGCGTGTGTGTGTCACTGTGTGTGTGTGTCACTGTGTGTGTGTCACTGTGTGTGTGTGTCACGTGTGTGTGTCACTGTGCGCGTGTGTGTGTGTGTGTCACTGTGTGTGTCACTGTGTGTCACTGTNCGCGTGTGTGTGTGTGTCACTATGTGTGTCACTGTGTGTGCGTGTGTGTCACTGTGTGTGCGTGTGTGTCACTGTGTGTGTGTGTCACTGTGCGCGTGTGTGTGTGTGTCACTGTGTGTGTGTGTCACTGTGTGTGTGTGTCACTGTGCGTGTGTCACTGTGTGTGTCACTGTGTGCGTGTCACTGTGCGCGTGTCACTGTGTGTGTGTCACTGTGTGTGTCACTGTGTGTCACTATGCGCGTGTGTGTGTGTCACTATGTGTGTCACTGTGTGTGCGTGTCACTGTGTGTGTGTGTCACTGTGTGCGTGTGTGTCACTGTGTGTGTGTGTGTCACTGTGTGTGTGTGTCACTGTGCGCGTGTGTGTGTGTGTGTCACTGTGTGTGTGTCACTGTGTGTGTGTGTCACTGTGTGTGTCACTGTGTGTGTCACTGTGCGCGTGTCACTGTGTGTGTCACTGTGCGCGTGTGTCACTGTGTGTGTGTGTGTGNCACTGGTGTCACTGTGTGGTGGTGTGTGTCACTTGTGTNCGTGTCACTGTGTGCGTGTGTCACTGTGTGTGTGTGTGTCACTGTGTGTGTGTGTGTCACTGTGTGTGTCACTGTGTGCGTGTCACTGTGCGCGTGTCACTGTGTGTGTGTCACTGTGTGTGTCACTGTGTGTGTCACTATGCGCGTGTGTGTCACTATGTGTGTCACTGTGTGTGCGTGTGTGTCACTGTGTGTGTGTGTCACTGTGTGTGCGTGTGTGTCACTGTGTGTGTGTGTGTCACTGTGTGTGTGTGNCACTGTGTGTGTGTGTGTGTGTCACTGTGTGTGTGTCACTGTGTGTGTGTGTCACTGTGTGTGTGTGTCACTGTGTCACTACGCGTGTCACTGTGTGTGTCACTGTGTGTGTGTCACTGTGTGTGTGTGTGTGTCACTGTGTGTGTGTGTGTCACTGTGTGTGTGTGTGTCACTGTGTGTGCGTGTGTCACTGTGTGCGTGTGTGTCACTGTGTGTGGTGTGTCACTGTGTGTGTCACTGTGTGTGCGGCGTGTCACTGTGTGTGTGTCACTGTGCGTGCGCGCGGTGTCACTGTGGTGGTGTTACTGTGTGTGTGTCACTGTGTGGTGTCACTGTGCGTGGTGTGCGTGTGTGTCACTGTGTGTGTGTGTGTGTCGTGTGTGTGTGTGTCACTGTGTGTGTGTCACTGTGTGTGTGTGCGTGTCACTGTGTGCGTGTCACTGTGTGTGTGTCACTGTGCTGTGTCACTGTGTTCGTGTCACTGTGTTCGTGTCACTGTGGTGCGTGTGCGTGTGTGTCCTGTGTGTGCGCGCTTGTGCAGCACAACGTGATGGTGCTGGTGGCCGAGCTCTTCTGGTGGGTGGAGGTGGTGCAGCCGGACTTTGTGCAGCCGTGCGTGGCGCCGCCGCTGCCCGCTGATGGTGAGGCACCGCACCAGCGTGGCTCAGCGCCATCACCTCCCTCGCCCACAAGCACAACCACGCCGCTCCCATCTCACTCTACTCGTAGGGTTTTTTTCGGTAAAGTCGCGTGGGTAAAAAATAAAATTTAAAGTTAATAAAAGTCATAATGGAAATGAAAAAAAATGATAATGGAAATAAAATAGTAATGAATCAAATGAAATACTAAATCAAATAGAATAATAATAAATAAAATATTCATAAATAAAATACTATTAAATAGAAGAAAATAATAATAAATCAAATAAAATAATATTCAATGCCATAAAATAGTTACAAATAAAATAAAAGCATATTTTTATTATTATTTATTTTTATTTCCATTATTACTTTCATTAACTTTTAATTTTATTTTTTACCTACGTGACTTTACCGAAAAAAAAAAACCTAAGAGTATGAATCCTTGCAGTCACGAAAGCTTCAAATCTAAAATCCCATCTCACTCTCTCATCTCGCTCTCCCATCGGCGCTTTTTCAGAAGCCCTACCATGGCCATCATCGCGTGGAAATTGATATCAGTCAAATACTCCAAAAGTATGATTCTAAAGACTCGTAGACACCCACTTTTAATTTAACCAGTAAAAATGAAATAGTCTGATTCTGACAGTGGCGATGGTGATGATGGTGGTGGTGATGGTGATGATGATGGTGATGATGGTGATGGTNATGATGGTGTTGGTGGTGATGATGGTGGTGGTGATGGTGGTGATGATGAGATGATGATGGTGATGATGATGTGATGATGTGATGGTGATGATGGTGATGATGATGGTGATGATGATGGTGATGATGATAACAGTGATGTTAGTGGTGCGGATGATGGTGGTGTTGATGGTGCTGTTTGTTCATTGCGATGGTGGCGATGGTGGTGGTGGTGGTGATGGTGGTGGTGGTGGTGATGACGGTGGTGATGGCGGCGGTGTTAGCGACGCGGGCGGTGCGGCCGACGTAGCCGCTGGCGCCGATTTCGACGGCATTGGCCGGGGCGTCGATTCCGCTAACGGTTTTGTTTTCTTGTCGATGTCGTGAACCTGTCCCTGTCCCCCCCCACCTCCCCCCCCCCCACCTCTGCCCCCACCAGCAAGGAGCACGACCCCCAAGTTGATGCGTCCCCACGTGCCCATCTCCAACGCCACCAAGCGCAGCTTCCGCGCTCCCAGCAGCCCCCGAGCCTCGGCGCACATCTCGCACAGCAACCCCGACATCAGGTGGGGACGCGCGCTCCGCGATTCCCGGGCCACGATTTCGGGGGGCAGCACGTGCACGCACACACACGTGCACACACATGTGTGTGCGCGCGCGTATGTGCGCGTGTGTGCGCGTGTGTGCGCGTGTGTGCGCGTGTGTGCGCGTGTGTGCGCGCGCGCGCGTCGGAAGGGCCAAGAGCGTTCCAGACGGCCGCGGAAGCGCCGCTCGAAAGCGCCGCTTGATGGCGGTGACCCACACACACTGTTCGCCAAAAGTCGCGGCTGGTGCTGGTGGTGGTGGTAACTGGTGGTGGTGCTGGTGGTGGTGGTGCTGGTGGTGGTGGTAACTGGTGGTGGTGGTGCTGGTGGTGCTGGTGGTGCTGGTGGTGGTGGTGGTGGTAGTGCTTGTGGTGGTAGTGGTGGTGCTGCTGCTGCTGCTGCAAGGACGATCATCATAAGTTTGGCGTGGTGACGATGGTTTCCGCATCGGCGGGCGGACAGCACCAGCACCACCAGCACCACCAGCACCAGCACCACCACCACCAGCACCACCACCAGCACCACCAGCACCATCACCACCACCAGCACCACCACCACCATCAGCAGCACCAGCACCACCACCAGCACCACCACCACCATCACACCACCACCGCCACCAGCACCACCACCACAGCACCACCACCAGCACCACCACCAACACCAACCACCATCAGCACCACCACCACACCAGCACACCACCAACACCACCACACCACACACCACCACCACCACACCACCACCACCACCACAGCACCACCACCACCACCAGCACCACCACCACCATCACCACCACCACCAGCACCACCACCACCAGCACCACAACCACCAGCACCACAACCACCACCAGCACCACCACCACCACCACCGTTGTCTTCGTGTGTCGCACCCTCAGCAAGGGCGGCAGCGGTGGCGCACAGCGGTGTCGGCGCCTCGTCGGGTCCCAGCCCGTCTCACCGCTGCTGCCTCTACGTCCGCGACAGCGAGGCTGCCCGTGCAGGGAGCCACGGGAGACACACCCGGTAACAAAGATAAAAAGACAAAGATCCCCCGTGTAGCCTTAACAGACTGTAGGGGCAAGTGCTGTTAGCGAGCACCTATGAAGGCCGCAACGGCGCACGAGGGGGTGGGTGGCCAGCACCACGCCCGACCGCCTTTGTCTCCCCAGTGGCGATGTTTACACACCACACCAGGTACTCATTTCAGGCTGAGTCGACCTAGGGGAGGCCCGGGACCGGTTCAGATAATCGTCACTGGTGGTGTTGGCCATGAGCGGGAATCGAACCCGTGTCGCCGGGTTCATTGCGCAGCGTAGCGCTAACCACTACACCACCGCTCCCCACACTACAAAGACAAAGATCCCCGTGTAGCTTTAACAAACTGTAGGGGCAAGTGCTGTTAGCGAGCACCTATGAAGGCCGGCACGGCACACGAACGAAGGGGGTGGGTGGACAGTACCACGCCCGACCGCCGTTGTCTCCCCAGTAGCGATGTTTACACACCGTACCGGGTACTCATTTGAGGCTGAGTCGACCTAGGGGAGGCCCGTGACCGGTTCAGATAATCATCACTGGTGGTGTTGGCCGTGAGCGGGAATCGAACTCGTGTCGCCGGGTTCGTAGCGCAGCGTAGCGCTAACCGCTGCACCACCGCTCCCCACACCCGGTAACACGCACCGGCTCACACACACCGGGGGGGGAGGATGTGTGTCGGTGTTTGTGTCGCCGCCATCTCGGCCGTCATCATCCGTAGTCGAGGGTTGGGGGGTTACTCTCCCGAAGCACACCGGTTAGTGCCGGACTGGTAACGAATCGGCACGTTTGTGTTCAAGTGACGCGGACTTTGACGGAGTAACTGGCTGTGTCGGGGTGTTGGTGGGCGTAAAGCAGCGGGCGGGAACCTATGGCTCGCGAGCCATATATGGCTCTTCCAGTGACGGCATATGGGCTCCCAGACAATTTTGAGTTGAAAAAATAAATAAAAATCCGTTTGGAACTGATTTTAAAATACTTGTGATATTGCTTAATAATACCGTGTCGTTTTAAAGTAAACAGAAATTAGTTTTGAAGATAAATTTCACGGGTCACGCCTGCACGAAGCTCAACCTCACCACGTATGAACCAGACTACACAAGGCCATCAGCAAAACTATGCAGCGCCAGAGAAGTCGCATTAAAAGTAAGACATTTTTAATTTATTATACGTTAAAATACTATATGGCTCTCAACGTTGTTAAAGTCACCGTCGTCATTTACACCACCGTCATCATCGCCATTTACCATCGTCGTCATCGTCAACGTCCTAAACACCATGGCCACCACCTACACCATCATTACACAAACAAAGACAAGGGTCCCCCGTGTAGCCTTAACAGACCGTTGGGGCGAGTGCTGCGAGCGAGTAGCAGCACCCACAGTGCCGGCACGGTACACCACGCCCGGCCGCCTTTGTCTCCCCCCCGTGGCGGCGTTTACTTGCGAGGAGAGGGAGTGAGGGAGGAGAGGTGAGGAGGAGGAGAGGTGAGTGAGGGGAGGGAGGTGAGGGAGGTGAGGGAGGTGAGGGAGGTGTGAAGGCACCAGCCGGACATCCACAACCACCACAACACCCCAACATCAACCACAACCACAACAAAACGTCCACAACCCCAACAACCATCACAACCCCCATCACAACAACACATCCACAACTGACCAACAGCAACAACCACCTTCTTGGTTCTTTCGGTAAAGTCACGTAGAATGGAAATAATAAATAATAAAAATAAATCATAATAAAATAATACATATTTTATAATGTTTTATTTTTATTTTTTATTATTTATTATTTTCATTCTACGTGATGACTTTACCGAAAGAACCAAGAAGATGAATCCCTGCAGTCACGAAAGCTTTAAATCGAAAAACAACAACCACCACAACAAGACATCCACAACCGACCAACAACAATCACAACAACACATCCACAACCCCCCCCCCCCTCCTACAACAACAACCGCAACAATCACAGGGGGTGGGTTGGTGACGTAGCGCCGCGTACGGTACCGGCAGAGTGCGTGTGCCGGGCCGGTGCAGACCCGAAGCTGTGCACCGGCGCTGCGGACGCCAGGCTGTCACCGCTCACCGACCGCGCCAGCCCCAGCGAGTCGGCTCACCCTCGTCGCAGGGGCCCGCCGGGACCACCGGCCCGGCGCCGTCGGGCACCGCTGAGAAAGGGGCCTGGTGGTGGTGGTGGTGGTGGGGGAGGTGGTGGTGGGGTGATGGTGTGGTGGTGGTGGGGGGTGTGGTGGTGGGGTGATGGTGGNTGGTGGTGGGGTGGTGTGTGGTGGGGTGATGTGGTGGTGGTGGTGGTGGTGGTGGGGGGGTGATGGTGGTGGTGTGGTGATGGTGGTGGTGGGGGTGGGGGTGATGGTGGTGGTGATGGTGGTGGTGGTGTGATGGTGTGTGGAGGTGGGGGGGTGATGGTGGTGGTGGTGGGGTGATGGTGATGGTGGTGGTGGTGATGGTGGTGGTGGGGGGTGATGGGGGGTGGGGGGGTGTGGTGGTGATGGTGGTGGTGGTGGTGGGGGGTGGTAGGGGGGGTGATGGTGGTGGTGATGTGTGGTGGTGGTGATGGTGGTGGGGGGGTGATGGTGGTGATGGTGGTGGTGATGGTGGTGGTGATGGTGATGGTGGTGGNGGGGGGCGGTGGAGTGTGGAACCGACGGGAGGGATATGAGTACATTATTTTCAACCCCCCCGCCCACCTCCTACGCATTTCACAAGTAGTACTAATCCCATATCTGCATTTCCCATAAATATGCTAAATTCCTCTTGATATGCAAATTCTTTTGTCAAGGCGCTCTTCCCCCCTTCCAACCCAGCTGAAATATACGCTGCCAAGCCTGGTTCTGTTTCATTCAGACGCTGTCTCCCCGACAGACCTGGTCTTCACCTGAGGACGGCTGCTTGCGTTGTGGCCGAAACGTCGTGAGAATTGTATTTTATTATGTTTTATTTTTTTTATTTTATTACTTCCCTTCTACGTGATGACTTTACCGAAAGAACCAAGAAGATGAATCCCTGCAGTCACGAAAGCTTTAAATCGAAATTCAGCACATTCTAATGGACACACATGCGCGGACAACAACAACAACAACCGCCATTCGCCACTAAGTAGCGGTGATGTCACCACGGGCGTGCCAGGCCAGGTGCACTTTGAGGCTATCACGTGAAGTGTCGAACGCCGGCTGGCAGGAGGTCACGGGACAGATGGTACCATGGGTTGACTGACTGAGATGGCCAATGCACCACCTGTGCTCCCGACTGTGCCAGGCTAGGTGCAGGTCATGGGACAGACCCAGGTGGTACCATGGGTTGACCGACTGAGATGGCCAATGCACCACCTGTGCTCCCGACTGTGCCAGGCTAGGTGCAGGTCATGGGACAGACCCAGGTGGTACCATGGGTTGACTGACTGAGATGGCTGATGCACCACCTGTGCTTCCCACTGTGCCAGGCTAGGTGCAGGTCACGGGACAGACCCAGGTGGTACCATGGGTTGACCGACTAAGATGGCTGGCCGATGCACCACCTGTGCTTCCCACTGTGCCAGGCTAGGTGCAGGTCACGGGACAGATCCAGGTGGTACCATGGGTTGACCGACTGAAATGGCTGGCCGATGCACCACCTGTGTCCCACAACCGAGCCGAACTGGCTGGGTTTTATCTGCCCGGCACTCCGCTCGTTGTTGTGAGCGTCGCTCTTCCGCCCTCTGCTGTCACTGAAGGGCGACCGCCTCCAACTGCCCAGCGGCAGCGTCCTTAATGAGCCTCCTCCACAAACACGCTTACACACAATCACGTGCACACACACACACACGTGCACACACAAACACACGTCACACACACGCGTGCACACACACACACACACGTCACACACACACACACGTGCGCACACACACACACACGCGTGCGCACACACACACACACACGCGCGCGCGCACACACACGTCGCCACACACGTGCGCGCGCGCACACACACTGCGCGCACACACACGCGCGCGCACACACACGCGCGCGCACACACACGCGCGCGCACACACACGCGCGCGCACACACACGCGCGCGCGCACACACACGCGTGCGCACACACACACGTCGCACACACACACGTGCGCACACACACACGCACGTCACACGCACACGCACACTTACACACACACGCACACTTACACACACACGTACACATACACGTCACACACACACGTCACACACACACGTCACACACACGCACCACACGTGCACACACACACACAAGTCACACACACACACACGTCACACACACACGTGCACACACACACGCGCACCACACACGTCACACACACACGACACACACACACACGTGCACACACACACGTGCACACGCACACACACACGTGCACACACACACGTGCACACACGCACGCACACACACACTCACACACACACACGTCACACACACGTCACACCACACATGTGCAACTCACACATACACACACACGTGCACACACACACGGTNCACACACACACACACACGTNCACACACACACACACGTCACACGTGCANACACACACGTGCACACACACACGTGCACACACACACACACGTGCGCACACTCCCACCTCTGCCTCCTCTCGGGCCACGCGATGACGGAGCCGCGCTTCGGGGAGCCGTCCACACGCGTCAGGGAGTTGGAGCGGAACAGCGGGGGCACTGCGGGGGGNACACCACAGGGACANCACGGGGACAGGGGACACGGGGGACACGGGGGGACACGGGGACAGGGGACATGGGGGGACATGGGGGACACGGGACACGGGGGGACAGGGGGACACGTTAGGGGGACACGGGGACATGGGGGGACATGGGGGACACGGGACACGGGGGGACATGGGGACACGGGGACACGGGGACACGGGGACACGGGGGGACACGGAGACACGGGACAGGGGACACGGGGACACGGGACACGGGGACACGGGACAGGGGACAGGGGACAGGGGGACAGGGACACGGGGACACGGGACACGGAGACACGGGGAGACACAGGGGACACGGGGACACNGGGGACACGGGGACACAGGGACATGGGGACACACAGGGGGACACGGGGGGACANGGGGGACATGGGGGGACACGGGACACGGGGGACATGGGGGACACGGGGAGACGGGGGGACATGGGGGACACGGAGACACGGGACACGGGGACACGGGGGGACAGGGGGACACGGGGACACGGGGGNACATGGGGACACGGAGACAGGGGGACACGGGGACACGGGGACATGGGGGACACGGGGACGTGGGGACACGGGGAGACACGGTGAGACACCAGGGGAGACACAGGGGGACACGGGGACACGGGACACGGGGACACGGGGACACGGGGACACGGGGNACACGGGTGACACGGGGGGGACATGGGGGGACACGGGGACAGGGAGACACGGGGACACGACGGGGACACGGGGACACCANGGGGACACACAGGGGGGACACGGGGGNACACGGGGACACGGGGACACACGGGGACACGGGGGACACGGGGGACACGGGGGGACACGGAGACACGGGGGACACGGGGACACGGGACAGGGGACACACAGGACGGGAGACAGGGGACACGGGGACACGGAGACACGGAGACACGCGGGGGACACGGAGACACGGAGACACGGGGACACGGAGACAGGGGGACACGGGACACGGAGACACGGAGACACGGAGACACAGGGGGACACGGAGACACGAAGACACACGGAGACACAGGGACACGGAGACACGGGGACACGGAGACACGGAGACACGGGACACGGGGACACGGAGACACGGAGACAGGGGGACACGGGGACACGGAGACACGGAGACACGGAGACAGGGGGACACGGAGACACGAAGACACACGGAGACACAGGGACACGGAGACACGGGACACGGAGACACGGAGACACGGGACACGGGACACGGGGACACGGAGACACGGAGACAGGGGTCACGGAGACACGGGGACACGGAGACACGGGACACACGGGGAGACACGGGGACACGGGGACACGGAGACACGGAGACACGGGGACACGGAGACACGGAGACACGGAGACACACACGGGACACGGAGACACGGACACGGAGACAGAGACACGGAGACACGGGGAGACAGAGAGACACGGGGACAGAGACACGGGACACAGACACGGAGACACGGAGAACACGGGGACACGTGGGACACACGGAGACACGGAGACACGGGGACACGTGAGACACNGGGAGAGACACGGAGACACGGGGACACGGAGACACGGACAGAGACACGGAGACACGGACACAGGGACACGGAGACACGGACACGGAGACACAGGGACACGGGGGGACACGGGGGACACACGGAGGCACAGGGGGACACGGGGACACGGACGTGCAGATGCACGTGGGACACGGGGACAGAGAGGGGGAGGACACGGAGGGACACGGACGTGCAGGTGCACGGGGACAAGGAGACAGAGACACAGGGCAAAAGAAGCACCGGGGGGGGGGGGGGGGAGATGGAGAACGCCGAGCATGAGGCCGATGGTGGTGTGGAAGCCATCGGCAGGCGCTCGCAACAACGCTGTTTGCCCCCAAGAGTCTGATAAGACTGGCCACTCGGTGGGGGACATCCCGCGTGTGTTGGTGCGCGCGGGTAGGGTCAGCCAGAGGTCACAAACGGGTTTTGATTCCTTACCCGTACCCGGCCGCACCAGGGTCGCAAATGGGTACCCGTACCCGGCCGTACCCGTACCCTACCCGTACCTGGCCGGGTACGGGTACGGGTATTGGGTACCCGATTGCGACCTCTGGGATGAAGCCATGTTGCAGGCGCGGGTGGGTTGATTCTAGGAACTTGAATTGTGAGAATAGACAAGACGTTGGGAAATGAGTGACAAACGGTGACTCACCAGTGACTCACGGCCTACCCGTACCCGTACCCGGCCGTACCAGGGTAGCAAACGGCTACCCGTACCCAGGGTACGGTATCGGGTACCCGGTTGCGACCTCTGGCGTCGGCGCAGCCACCAGCGGCGGTGACGATCATCCGAAAGGGCCTCCCTCTAGGTCGACTCGGCCTCAAATGAGTACCTTGGTGCGACGGC